>JAAAKL020012666.1:0-12906 GCA_010016065.2 Carybdea cf. marsupialis auct. non (Linnaeus, 1758)
CATCCTTTGCTATTCCTATGCGCCGCCGAATTTCTAAATCACATTTGCCATCTTCTGTAATCATACTTCCTAAATAGCTGAACTTGTTCACTTTCTTAATTGTTTCATTTTCTATTTGAAACTCGCACCTGGGGCGTTCTCTTTTGCTTACAACCATTCATTCAGTCTTTTTTGTGTTGATCGTCAGACCTTTATTCTTGCTTTCTTCTACTACTACGTGGTACTAAGTGGAAAACTGGAAAATAGACACAATGGAGGAAATCCAGAGCTTTGTGAGCCGCTATTACACTTAACTACCTTGCAATGCATAATGTTATAGGACCCCGTAAACGCCATTCAGCCAAGGTCCCTTCAAACCGCCACTACTTGCCGAGGTGACATCCGTTATCATCAAAATGACGATCTTTCCAGATGGCTGTTATGATGACTTCCAAGCTACACTCGGTTTTTGACATGTACAAGTAAGTCAGGGGAAGGGATGGTGATTCTTAATTTTTGTCCGTCTTCAAGATGAAATGTTCTTAATCGGTTCATAATACCAGGGGCATAACCATCGCGAGCCAGGAATATCAAGCCCTCCAATAATTTTTACTGTCTTTGTTTTGCTTCTTTTTTTGTCGTTCGACTTTCAGTGAAGAATGAAGGGAAGGTCTACACTGATGGGATCAGTGCACCATAGACTCCAGCGCTACGTCTGCATCCAACCTCAGACTATCTTATGCAGGAAATCTTCCACATTTTCGACCCGTGATCCTAGAATCCATTAAAGAATAGGGCAACTCCTCCAAGATTCCTTATTCGCTTTCCTTTCTTTTAGACCATTTCCCATCACTTCACATGGTGTCTTTCTTAGTCACCCTCTAGCCAACCCTCAATCAATATCAAGTGCTCTGCATCCACTGCAGATCTAGCATTGGAAAATATATATCTTTTTGCTTCTTCGAGGAAAGTTAGGCTCGCACCGTTTAACTGGTGGACCTTTTACAACAAGGGCATTTTAAAGCACAGAAGACAAGGCTATGCCTCGGTGTGTGTTGATCAACTGAAAGACTACAGTTGCATGACGTATGCCTTTATGATCTTACTTAACACATCCACACTTGTTGTCATCATCTAACTTCCACTGTAGATTGTACATTGGCACTGAGACATAGGAAGGCGTGATGAGAACTACTCCCGACCCTAAATCTCCATGCAGCCAATCTTAATGTACAAATCCTCCACCTGACAAAGGCACTCCCCACGCTGGATACATATCCTTAAATGTAGATATCACTTTGCTAAAGGATTTTATTTCTCTGATAGCTCCATTGCATTATTCACATCATTTTGTTAGTCGCAGGTAACTCCTGACGTACATATTGCACCTCTGTTCTATTTACTTTGCTCTGGTTAATCGTATCTCTGATGACTCGCAAGCCAATCGCCCTCAGCTATGTATTAATATGTTTTTTAAATTGATTTCCCTTGGTGCTCGCCACTAAACTCTTGATCTCGCCATCTTCTCAAGTTCTAGACTGGTTGCTATTTCACTGTTCAAATATCTGCTCCTATAATCCTATATTTTCCTCTTTTTTGTATATCCTTCCAATGTGTCACACTTTAGGACTTTTTAGCTTTGGATTTCATTTGAGACCAAGGAATTAAAAGTCATAAAACTTAATGGGGAAATAACACTGTTTTCCATAGCTGTTATTTTGGATTTCTCACAATTTCATCCTTGAAGGCCTTTAATGGCGTGCTTCAAGAGACGTAGTTTTACAGTTAGTTTGCTTCAGGATCATCTCCTCTTAAAAAGGATACAGAATGACTGAGAAAGTTTATCCATTTACAGTTTGATCCACCTCTGATGGTGGTGTAACTTCCTGTGGCAAATCTGATCATAAATGAGGTGTAGTAAGTCATTATCATGGTTGGGATTATATTTTGGTATGTGTGTAGTAACATGTTATACTGCCTCCCTGCCTTAACACGTTCCTCATATTATATACCTCAAGATTTGAGCACGCCCAAACAATACAAGCCAAGGACATTTTAAGTTCTTTACAAGAGTCCCATATTTTATCCATTGTTATTACAGACGACACAGAATACACAGAAGTCCTGCCGCGCGGTGAAAAAAAACGTGACAAAGAGAACTTGGAAAAAATGTATAGCACTGAAAACTGCTAAATTTTCAATCTGAAAGGGCAGAGATATAACTTATAGAGAGGTTTAGTCGCACTCAAATATAAAATTTGCAGTTTTTAAAAGACGGTCAGGTTGCGTAGTGCTTTTGTCCAACAGAGAAAGTCTTAATGAAAATTCAAATGCTTTTCGTCGGCAAATCAAGGGTTTTCTTACTTTTATGCGAAGGGATTCCAGAACGTGAAAAATAGGCCTATGAAACAGAAGCGATCATCCTCATGAATTTTAGCACAGTCTGTGTGTTTGAACAAGTGACAAAGTCGCAGTGCTTATTAGAGTTTTCAGATTTTAGAACCTGAGATGGCTCTTTTTTTTTTTACAATCTGATGGTTGGCGAGCAAAAGAAGCAACATGCTGCTTGACTCTATCATCAATCTCGAAGTGATGCAGCCAGCATATCCAGCTTCACACTGGGAAGAAAAAGAGTATGCAAATATGTTGCAATTTGTGAAAGGTACTTGATGATTGTTTTTAATTAAGAATAATGTCTTCCAGTTATAAACTACGCACGAGATCAAAGTGTCAAAAACACTTCTCTATCGATACGAGTTTTCTTATCTTTTTGTATTCCATATTGGTGATTCTTACTCAGAGGATTACCAGGCTGAAGAAGCTTGTAAGTATATACAGGGTTTTACTTCATCTAGCAATCTTTATGCTGCGTACCATAAACAAACTTCTAAGCACCCTATTGTGTGAGCTAGAAAGATTTGTGTTTAATTTATAAAAGCGCTATCTAACCAGTTAAAACTGTTACAGGGAATTCTGTTTGTTAAAGGAACTTTCAGTGTAACTTCACATTCACCAATACTAATTCAGGTTAATTGTTGCTACGTATTAGTTTTGAAAAGACTCCTTTGCGCGTAGTGAAGTAAGCTATCAAGTCAAAATAACGAAAACTGTTCGAACTGAACGAAACTAAACCACTACTAACAGCTTATTGTGTGATGTAGAAAGACGCTCGTTTAAGTTATAAAAGTGTTCTCTGACTAGTTGTTACCATTTCAGAAAAGTTTGCTTGTTAAGTGTATTATCACCAATCACAGGTTACTTGATTATTGTTCAGTAACAAAATTGTAGATTGTAGACCAGTCCTGTGCTCGTCGTGAACTAGGTTGTTAACTCAAAGTAGGCTACAGTAAAAAGAGGCATCTAAGTATTAACTGTTAAAAACTAAAACTACTACAAACATTTTTGTGCTTAAGTTTGAAAGGAGTGTGTGCAGTTTACAAGGGAACATATTTAGGGTTATGAGAATGAGCAAAGACCAGTAAGTGGCCAATATGCTCGGTCAGATATCATTCCTGCACTCATGACTGCAAAGTTGCCACAACGTGGCAGCATAGGCACCCATCAGACAGCAAGTGGGGAACTACAACCTACCTGCACAACTGCTAGTAGGGCAACCAGTGCAGTTGCATAAGCTGCTTGAGGCGATTCCGCCTCCCCCCGATTGCGACTACAAATGCCTCCATAGAAACCTTTGTACCAAGATGCATTTGACACGAAAAAGAGCTCTAAAGTAAGAACCCTCCGCAAACAAAACTGGCTGGTTACACCCTTGAACCAGTTTAAATTCGGGGGTTCTTACTTTTGTTATGGAAATGTAGTAGGTGAAATCTAACAATTAATCAATCGTAAACTAAGGAATTATCTACTATCACCGCCCACACTCTTTACTAACCAATTACTCTCCACTTCCTGTTATATTTGAATTTGAATTGGTTGTTATAGTTTAAGATAAATGTTTGTTCAGTGTATTGTAATGTGTGTGTGTGTGTGTGTGTGTGTGTGAGACAGACCTCTGAGATCTATGAGTGCTGCCATAGATCTCAGTTAAACAGATCGAGGCAAAAGTGAATATACGATTTATTCTTATGGATAATCTTCAAGCGCTGCTAGTGAGTCCCCCCAGAGCTGCCGCAAGGCGAGAAGGGCTCTCATTACACAATATTACCATAAATTTATAGATTTTTTCTATAGTGTTTTTGCTTATTATAAATACTGTATTAAAACAATTACATGCAACATCTATTTTCCTCAGGTAGTAGGTGCATTTTGCACACATTATATCAATTGCTCTTTTAGGGTAAACTTTTCCACTGATAAACTTGCACAGTTTATTTTCAAAGCATGTTTTTGGTGAACTCACAGACGAAAATACCGAGCAGAAAAATAACTTGTTCTCTCAGGTTAACCACGTTTCCTGTAGGACTTAATAGAATCACTTTACTTGAAATAATCAAACTCTAAGTTTGTGAGTAAAATATTTTCATTCTTAAAAAATCTGCAAAGAAACAAGCGGATACAAAATTCTTATAAATAAACATGACTACCAACTAAAGAAAACTAGAAATCAGAAATGCGGCATATTAGGTATGTTCCCATAAATGATGGCTTACTTTAGATGTAGATGCAATATACTACCAATACCTAAAAATAGCCGTGATGTAAGATTACATACCAAGCCTCCTTTGTATAAACCATAAAGGCATTTGATGTATCTAATAATAAATTTAATGATGACGAGCTTGCAAAGAAGGAATCGCTGATAAATATTGGAGAACAAGTGATTGAAAATGTTCAAAAGACTACGTATTTGGTTCAGGTTGTTTCCAGTGATAAATTGGTATGTTTTACGGATTACCTTACAGACCGAGCATGGACCAAATTTAATGAGCCAAGGACAGTGCTTACTGATAGCAAAATCAACATGCCAACTCGACGAAAATTGTTGGAAAGTTGTGTCCGATCGAGATTAATGTATGGGACACAAGCATGCTATCCCAATCAACAACAATTACAAAAAATAGACGTGTTCTCAGTGGTATGAATGTATGAGAAGCATGGTAAAAGCAGGGTGGAGGCGAAAATATGTCTCCCAAATTAATGATACTAATGAGGACGAGGAGGCAGATTACTGTTTTTTTGTGCTGTAACGAACAAATAAGGAAAATTGTTGGAGCACAAAATGTAACTAGCTATGTGAATGCACAATACTTGAAATATGTTGCCCATGTATGTAGAGCGGAAAACAATGCAATCACAAAGATAATGTTTGCCAAAGCAACAAAACCATATTACCGAGATCCATCGGTTAAAATTACAAAGATAATTGGAGTGAACATAAATCATGCAAAGCGTGCAACACAGTCAAAGATGAAGTTCACAGAGTTGGTGTGGAAATACATTAGCACGCATCGATGGAGGATCTCGCAGGAAAAGGATTGCTCACTCTGGCTTGGCAATAGGCTACGCTTGAAATCGAGCATGCCACCAAAAAGATATAAAGTAGAGCACGTGCATAAAATATTCTAGTTTTCATAAGATCTAAGAGGTTTTTATTAGAGGCAATGAAATTATCACCCCTCTTCACAAAATAAGGCAGTATGTTCCATTCATTCACAATGCGATTAAACTGGTTGTCGTATCTCCTATGGTTATGTGATATTGTACGATCTTCACAAAATATGAGCTTACGTGATTAACTATATATCTAAGAAATACCATTAATATCGTTGAATGAGAATAGTAGATCTCTAACAGAAATCCTTTCTGATAGTTATCTCATATCTAGCTTTGTTAGTCTGGTGTGATAATAACCATCAGCCAATCCACCTTGTGGCTCTTCTCTGAACAATTTTCACATTTATCAATGTTTCTCTTAAAGAGTGTAGGAAATGAAGTTTACACTACCGTATTCTATTAATGTTCTCACAAGACTGAAAGATGAAGTCCTAGCAGTAGTCCTTCGTGAACCAATTCATTTCACTAGTCCTGATTTTTCGTTAGCATTAACTGCTGAGCTGACACGTTTGTTCCATGATAAATCAGAGGTAGTGAACGATCGGAAATCCTCATATCTACAACACCATTCCAAAGTTTGACCATTAGTACCATATTGACATATCAAAGGATTCCTTTCTCAAATGGTTTTCACTATCTTGCCTTTCTTAGTATTTATTCTCATCTTTATTCTTGACAACATACAAAACCTTATCAATATTGTTACTCAAGAAATTGGAACTGGTCTTCTTGCGTGGTAATAACGCTATACATTTTACTACCATTGGCAAATGGCGTAATAGAGCAATTTTTAGATCTAATCACTCCAGGAAGATACTTTCTTTATATTATGAAAAAGAGGTATGAAGAGTGAGCCTTGTAGAACACCAGCGATAGTTGTTAACAACTCACAGATCTCACACTTGACTACAACATGCTGCTGATGTTCTGTAAAGTAATCCTTAAACCAATGTACCAAAGTACCATGAACTCCATTCTTATATAGCTTGGCCAAAAGAATGCCATAATTTAACGTGATCAAAAGCATTAGGCAAAAATAAAACAACTCTTTCCAATTGCCCACAGTTATCAAAAGCTCTAGAAAAGTCATGATGTATTAGGAGTAATTGCGTGGTACAGGATCGATCGATAGTAAAGTCGCGAGGAGAGTCGTGTATAAAGGGACTAGTTTGATTATAAACTGTACTGTTCACTACCTCCTCAAGGTATTTATAGTAGTGAAATGCATCCGTACTTTTCAACAGGTTCTTCATTGCTTTCTTTATTGATTGATGCAGCATGGGCACATTTCCATAGTTTGGTTAGGTGACCTAACTTTAAAGATCATTTCAAACAGCACAGCGATTCTAGATATTTGAACGGACTATGAAGGAACAAATCTGCTTTTAACATCTACAATTTTTTCAAAATGTTTACCAACAAGCTTCAGATTCTTACCTTCGCCATTTTATCGCAGGCAGGGTCCAAATTAAGAGCAAAATCAATTTTAGTAAGCCATGAATCTTTTATAGTTAAGCTCATTGAAGAGCATTCGATCCCCAACTATTGATCCCGCAACCTACAGTAATATAGATATCGCTGCCACCCTACTCTCATCACGCACCCCTATAATAAGGGAGGGTAGAGTATGCATTTGAGAAAATATGATCATGGTCCATTATCAACGAGGAGGTCTTTAAGAATCTATCAATTAAGAAGAGATAAGTGAGGAAAAACGATCTGTACGAACTCATGTAAGAAGTCAGTTTATTCCTGCAGAGATCATTAAGCTCTTATCACCTATGATTCCTGAGAGCAATCCCTAGAGCTTACCTCTCCCATGCGTGATGTCATACACGACGCTTCGAAATACAAAACTAGCCCAAAACTGATAGACTGTGGAACAGGGAGAAAGCCCGCAAAACTGCGGTAAAACTAGCCCAATTGTGTTGAAATAACACTGAAATCGCAACATGAGAGAACAGCCTCGTCTAATATACGTGCATTGCATGCTGGTCCAAAATGGATGAAACCTTTGCGTCACGTGGCACCTCCCCTGTTCTCTGAAGCGCCAAATGCCGAAGAATGTTAGCCTCTCGCTAACTTTAGAAGCCTTGGATTTGACATACTTTAAACTGCTGGAACCTCACCCTGTACTAAACACTACCCGTGTTTCATGATCAGACAAAGTTTAGAAAGACATTGGAGATAACGATAACGGATAGTTCGAAGGCTGCAGGCCGGACTTGATTGAAAGGTTTCCACCTTTTATAGCGGCGTTTCAAAAGGGGATTTCAAGATGGCGCAGCAGCTACTACCTATAAGATTTCAGGAGCATCTGCAGGTGAGGACATATTTTTACGAGTTTTGTTGCTTTATTTGCTTTTATAAGAACAGTATAATAAGGAGATGTGGAGATCAACGTGAGATAGACATTACTTTAGAGGTTAATACCATACGTGGAATAGTACGATAGATGATTGGAAAAGGGCAGCCTCCCTGCTGGAACACGATATTAGCTTCTGAATTAATACTGAGATAAACGGTAGTGCTGAAACTCTGGCCCATTTCATACGTTCGAGGAATGATCTTAATGAATATGATGCCACGTCTCCCAATTTCCGAGCAGTAACCGTATGGGTGGTGGTTCTTTGGAAGGTCCATGATCGTGTCTGTATTGAAGGTGGCCTTTTAAGTGTTGTCATGATGATTGGTGCTTTGTGTGTATTGTTTATTACACAGCATACCGGAATGATGATCTTGATGTGATGAAGCATAGCTGTATGAATGTATCGAATGGTTGCCTGGAGATGTATTTTGATTGCAGATTATAATACCCAGGTTTATGCCCTGCTTCGATCTTCAAGTTCCAAAATGCCTCTGACATGTGAATGGGCTGGACTTAAGTTGTAACACGAGATGGGACATCATGAGATCGCGAATCTGGCAGCTCGCGTTGCCACAAGCACTACCCAAAAACTGATAAAGCCCATCCATCGATATTATTAGGGCCTATGAAGACTTACTCAATAAACTTAATGCCCGGTGATCCGTATTTCTCGGAAATGCGACCATCAAAAACCGCTAGCTCGTTAACGAAGTCTCGAAACTTGTGGTCATCTTGGTGCAATTTTGGTATCTGTGCCATATATGTCGCAATTCGGCTCCTGTTTTTCATCGTTTTGGTATGCAATGATGACTTTTTCCGAATGGGGATGCCAACAGTGCAAAAGCAAAGCCCTTGGTATTCCAAGTTGCCACCTACAGGGTTAAAAATATAAGTGTTTACCCAAAAGGTGTTTGTTCATGAATGTACAAACTTCTGTCTGAATTCATATAGAGAGCATATCCATTGGGAGGCCAAAAGTAGCTGGACGCTAGCAATTTTCACGTCAGTGGACATGTAATTTTTGTTTGGTAGGCTCCACCGTACTTTTTATACAATATTGGATAAACAGTCTAGTTAAACAGTGGTCGTTTTTATTGTGAGATTGATCATCAATATGCTCTTCTGATAGAAGAGGATAATATGCAGAAAATGGAAAACCAGATTTAATTTTTTTAAAGTACTCGTATTGATTCTGATATCAATTTGTGTACCACGCTATTCAAGATTTTTTGGCGAAGAGGTTTCACTGTTAACACTGTCAGTCATCATCTGCATCATCTTCACACTTGGATGAAGTGGGTTGTTGAGTTACCCCATTCTTGTTTGTGATTACTCACTTGCCATTGTATGTTAACTGTAAACTATTAGATAATGTACAAAAATGTATCCTTTCACCTTCTTATAGAGCTTTTCATTACCTCCAACCCATCCCTCACATGTAACCTTATGTCCAGTCCAAAGCATAGGTATTTTTTGTCAACCAATGCTCTGTCTAGCGAGCTTGATAAGGTTTGACTGGAAAACAATTAAGGTGCCACTGCCTAAAAAGCAGAAAAGATTGGATGTAGGGGAATGCAAGCCATTATCACACCATTTCCAACTGCCCATTCTGAAGCTTCCTTAGGTGTAACAGGTATTTTATGACTTGACTTAATGACAAGGTACCATTTTAAGTGCTGACACCCCTCTAATTATTTTAGACATAGTTGCACTAAGGAAAACTGGCAGAAAAAGCGATTGCTTTTATGAACCATTAACACAATTTTAGTGTTCACACAAAAGTTTAAAACAGTTTTGATAGCAGTTGTAGCTCCGACTACCAAAATGGTTCAGACTGTCAATGGTTCACCTCTACCTGGGACTGAATGTATGAAGTGAAGGTTGAGATGTTTTGACACCTTTTTGAGTCACCTCATCCATCCATAACATGTGGCTTTTCGGTCTTGGCCTGTTCAAGAAATTGTGTATACAAAGATACAGCTTTACTAATTGAAAAAAAACAACTTTTACCCTTGCAAAATGTTCTGATTATGTGTTAACCACAAACCTGGAACATGTCTGAGAAATTCATCATGTCTTTTAATTTTGAAATTTGAGATTTTGCTTGACATGGTACAGCTGGTGATATAGTAACTATATTGTATATTGTGGTTTGTGTGTATTAGTAAAATTTTGGCATAATGGGAAGGGTTTGCCATGTTATCAGTGTAATTTTAACTCGATATTTAGTTATTGACCAGATATATGATATATTATTTCACTGCCAATTACTGTGGGCAAACTATGTGTTTTATTGTTTTGGACCCCTTTTATGCAGCTTCCTTTGATATTATGTAGCAGGTGTCTTATGGACTGCCTTCGACAAGAGTTTTTATAATCATTCTACATTGCATAGAAGCTGTATGTCTGAAAGTTAAAACGCTCATAGCTACTTCACAATGTTTTCAAACAAAATTCATATTTATGCCTTGTTACATTTTAGCTGCAGAACATTGGCATCAACTCTGCTAATATTGGATTTTCAACCTTAACAATGGAATCAGACAAGTACATTTGTGTTAGGGAAAAAGTAGGAGATCAAGCACAGGTAGTTATCATTGACCTTGGGGATGTCGCAAACCCAACCAGGAGGCCCATTTCTGCTGACTCAGCTATAATGAATCCAGCATCGAAAGTGATAGCATTAAAAGGTACAGTTGTAAACTCCATAAACATAAGTCCATTTAACAGTCGTTCTTGTTGTAGTTATTGTACGGTGTTATATGCATGTTGTGGTATTTCTGAGATCTGTACTAAAGTGTATGTATTACATTTACTTTACCCCTATCTACATCAGTAAATCACTTTTTACTTATAGATAAGTAGTGTAGGAATGGGATTGCTGGAAGTATTGACAACCAAATCAAATCAGGCAAGCAAACTATAGTTTAGTCAAGCTGGCATTTGTTCATTGACATGACACAAAGGCAAGGGACAAGATTATTTCAAAATACAGTTTTTGCCCAGGATGAGTCTCCAAATAGTTTTCATCACCTCCAATGTAGTAGCAAAATACCAGAAATGAAGGGATATGCATATATGGGAATTGATACATTAGGAAGTTGATCATCCATAATTAAAACAGATAGGAACTGTTTTACTGCAGTTGAATGTTGCTTTTCCTACATCACAACAACTGCATCAACAGAATATCTTACCACCTGTCCACATATGTCATATAGCCATTAGGATGGTACCATTTCCAACAGAGTGCAACCCAACTCTCCCAAACATAAACAAGCCCATCACCATAAAACCAGTATGTTTCCTAGCTATGCTATTTACAGTTTCTTGTAATCTGAAGATGGGAAACATAGCAGCCAAAGTCTTTGGCTCATGTCATTATAAACTGGACAATCTAGGTTGCATCAAATGTGTTGTTTGAGAAGTTTAAGAAGCAAGTGAACTTGTTTGTACACATTAGTTACAGTTGAACATGAATTGGGACAATTTTAAGCAACTCCAAAACTGAATCAGGCTTGAATATCTTAATGGTTCAGTTTTAGTCAGGAAAATGTATTTTTACCTCATCAGATACTTGAAGTCAATCCGTGAAACATTGAAATAGATATTTGTTATATTATCAAAGGTAGTATACCATTCTGGAACCTTTTTTGGTTCTGTGAATTGCCCAAAAATGTAATTATTTTTTATAGAAAGTATCCATGAATTTTTGGTTAATATATCTGTACATTTTATTATTTATTCACCCTTTTTCAGTGGATAGGAAGAATTTTCCCCATCATAGTCATTGTTGCTACTAGACTGGCCAGGGAATTCCTTGTATTATTCTAGAACTTGTTATCAAAGTTCTCCTAGAGATGCTTAAATTCACTTTACAACATATAACCAGGATTAGGTTTTGGGCACTTGTTTTGCAAAATGGATGTCATATCTTGATACAATAATCCACATGTACTTAGAACCAGTTACCAAAGGTGAGAAGTTAATCTCAGGGTCTGATGTTGTTCAGGGAGCCCAAGGGGCATTGGCAAAGTTTTGAGAAATGTTCTAACGAACAAGTAGAGGATGTAATTTGGAACCTTTATATGACTTTCTAGGGCCCCAGTACAAACTGTGAGATGTCTTAAATTGACATGTCAGTTCTGAAATTGCATGGCCCATTGTGCGGCATGGAATGTCAGTAAGGGGTTTACATGTTTTATGTAGTTAGTGCTGATTTAAGTAGAATTTTTGTGAAAGTTTTTTGCTTGGATTTTCTTAACAAGTGCAAACTAGCGGAGCAAGGTTTTTCATCTTTCTGTAGGAGATTTGTTTTGAAGTTAGGGTACCCTACCAGTTTACTCACATTGCATTAGTTCTGGATATTAGACTGGCTATTTATTATATACTCATCAGGGCAATTGTATGTTGCAAGTATCAGTAGTTTAAGGTGGTTTTAATAAAGTTTCCCGTATTTTGTGTTGTAGCTGGAAAGACATTGCAGATTTTTAACATTGAAATGAAAAGCAAGATGAAAGCACACAACTTGGTAGAGGATGTTATATTTTGGAAGTGGATTAATGTGAACACAATAGGTCTTGTCACTGAATCAGCTGTTTACCATTGGTCCATGGAAGGTAAGATAGAGGGTTTTCTTATAATAAAACAGCAAATTAATTAGTATTACAAAGGAAAAATTCTTTGTTTTTATTATTCAATGTCCATTGTCCATGCAAGCATTGGACCATACTGTATGTTTGGAAATCCATGAGTCAAACAAACCATGTTTTCTTGTGTTACTTGAATTTTGGAAGGAGTTTAGGGAGAAATCTTCTATCTATTCATTACAGTTAAATTTTGTTGATGCTGGTTGACTAATCCATGGTGTTGTGGGGTGCTTATGAGCTCATAATCAGTTTGATTTGATTTTATATAGCATTATTAAGCATAGTGAAACAATTGAAGAGGAATATTTATATATATTTGTATAAGTACTCAGGCAGACACACAAGCAGTCATGAACTACATAGTATAGAACTCATTAAACATGAAGTGCTTGGGGT
>JAAAKL020012667.1:0-12904 GCA_010016065.2 Carybdea cf. marsupialis auct. non (Linnaeus, 1758)
CCTTCCTCTTGTCCGCTCAATTAATTGTGAACAGTATCTATCGACGCCCTTAAAGAACAAGGAAATGTGTCTCAAGATTTCGAAGAGCAGATGAAATATCTGCAAGGCAAAATAAGAATAGTGCCATCGGTTGTCGAACCAAGAACCCAATCCCTGTAGTGTAGGCATAGATTTTACAGAGAATATATCATGGATGTTTTAAAATATTTCCTGATTTGTACAGCAGTACGCTGCTTCGGCGCAGACAAAAAACCAGCTGAATGCACGAAACGCGGCAACGTAGGGGATGAAAAGTGAGCGGGGGAGATTCCTTCCTTCCTGCGAGATCCTTCATCGATATATTGTGCCATCACGGAGACGTGCTAATGCGTTTCCGCACTAACTCGGCAACTCCTTCTTTGATTGTGTTGCACGCTTTGCTTGATTTATGTCCACTTCCAGTATATTTGTAATTTTAACTCATGGATCTCGGTAATATAGTTTGATTGCTTTGGCAAACATCATTATCTTAGCAATTGCATTGTTTTCCGCTCTACATACATGGGCAATATATTTCAAGCATTGGGCATTGACATAGCTAGTACGAGGTTTTATAGTCAAACCTTTCCTCCACCACGTGAAGAAAATGGAAGTAGTGGCAAACGAACTATGAAGTTTCCTGAGAACGAAAGCAAAATCAAGAAAAGATTATTACAAAAAGCTCTTCCTTGACTTCGTTGACAGAAGAGGATTATCTGAACAGTCCATTCTTACAATTATTTAATCCCTTCGAATATCTTAACTTTGTCTGATACTATACCTGGAAACGTTGTTACTTTACTTAATGTTGCATCATATGTCTACATTCTACAGCCCTCTCACCGCATCGTTAGTTTCTTTCACAATTTAACAATCCGGTAAATAAAGCAACGAGGGCCTGGCAGACTGTTTTAGCTACATCATGTGAATATTGACCTTCGATTTGATTGGTTCATTGCGAACTACAGTAGCTTAGAGTCAAAACGGATCTAATCTTCACGTTACGGTAGCTTACAGCCTGGTTACAAGTAGCGAGCTACTAGTAATCTATTCCACACGCGGCCGTGGCACGCTACATGTAGCTGGTTACGACGAACCATCGCGTGAAATCAGATTTGTTTTGACAGTCATACTCTTACTAATACGTCCACTCATCACTTCATTTCGATCACGATATGGTTGCTCTTTCTTCGTCGATTGCCACTGGTGCTTACTTATGGTGATGATGATAATGGTGACGGTGACACACTTCATACTGGGCAGGTGGGGTTCGCTGACGTCGCCTTTTTCGCCTGCGGAAGTACAAGTAATTCTTCCTACCAATTATTCATCTCCGATGTAAGGTGAAAGCATCGACAGCGGACGGTTATCTACACCATCGCTTGACGCAATATGTCTTTTCAAGGTGATAAACTAAGCAACAGCCAACAAAACACAACACGTCAAAAAAGAACTTTAGTCCGAATATATCGTCCGAAATGTTATTTCCTTTCTGGCGTGTTGTTCTTTATTGACGGAATGTGTGTCAAACCAAATTGGAGGTGGAGGTGGCTTATGTAAAGATGGCTCTTTGGAGACGGAGATAGCAACAAACCACAGAAGAAAATGTGATCGAAGACCGAGGTTTTGAAGTTAAATTTGTACATTTCACTCTATTATACAAAGGTAGCAACTCCATAACGGTCACAACAAGTTCCATTCCTCAAAATCAGTCAGTTTCAAAGAAAAGTTGACGATTTGCCATTTCAGAAACATAAACGTTCTGCAACACCAAGTTGCGTTTCTCCACGTCCGTCAGTTTGTTCAGAGAGGTTGAAAATTAGCAATTTCAGAAACACGACTTTTCTGTGAGTTTCTCGAGGTCAGTCAGTTTCCTCAGAAAAGTAGATAATTTGGCGCCAAACTAGGATCTCCTCCCTAAGACGACTTCTGATTTCCTACTGAGCCAATGTAACACATCTGTAGGGCATTGTAATTACACCACCCTTACATAACACCAATTTTCTCATTCTATGCGAAATTACATCGACAATTTCGGTAGAGGCACTGGATTTGGAAGCGTTCATATCAAACAAACACTTCTCACAACATCTCCTAATAAAAATATAAGCAAGTCAAGGCAACACACAATATGTCAATAAGTTGATTCGATACACTTTACTGTTCATCCTCTACCAAAACATAGAGATTTCACCAGTCTGAAACTATATGGGTTGACATCTTGCTGGGTCACAACTGAAACCGGCTGTCGCCTCCTTCATCGAGTGCATAGATTGAGCAATGAAAACATTTCCATGTTTGTTTTACTCCTCTCTGTTTTCGACAGCTTCAGTGTTTATAGTAATACTATTGATACGAAGGACTGTGTGCTGAGGGCGAAAACCTACAAAATAAAAGACATTCATACGTACATGACAAGCTTCAACATCTTTATGTTGACAGTAATTAGAAGCCCTAAGCAAGACACTGGTCATAGCATAACTTTGAGTAAGGACGAAACAAGTTTAACAAGTAGCCAATGCTTAAGCAATAACTGAAGTTAGCATAGTACATACAGTACAGTATAGTATAGTAAAGCATAGTATACTATAGTAGAGAAAAGTATGGTATACAGTAGTATAGTATAGTTCGATACAAAATAGTTTGGTATAGTATGGTATAGTATAGTATACATGATGCAATGAAGCGTGTGGCTGTGTGGTCAAAGAAGCTTGCGTTGAAAACCATTGTATAGTATAGTATGGTATAGTAATAGTCTAGAATAATATAGTTAAGTACATCATGGTGTAGCAAAAGTAAAGCATAGTAAAGTAAAGTATAGTATAGTACGGCATAGCGTAATATAGTATAGGAAAGTATACCATAGCGTAAACTGATAAAGCATAGTATAGTATAATACAGTATAATACAGTATAATACAGTACAGTATAGAATAGTATAGTACAATACAGTACAGTATAGAATAGTATAGTATAATACAGTACAGTACAGTATAGCATAGTATAGCAAAGTATAGTACAGTAAAGTATAGTAAGTGTAGTTTATCATAGTATAATATAGTGTAGTATAGTATAATATGGTACGGTATAGTATAGTTGAATAGAGTTTCTACAGTGTTAAACAGTACGGTATAGAATAGTATAGTATAATACAGTACACTATAGCATAGTATAGTAAAGTATAGTACAGTAAAGTATAGTAAGTGTAGCTTATCATAGTAAAATATAGTGTAGTATAGTATACTATGGCACGGTATAGTATAGTTGAATAGAGCTTCAACAGTGTAAAACATTACAGTATAGAATAGTATAGTGCAGTATAGAATAGAGTAATACATAAGGGCAGGTCTTTGAAAGGTGATGCCACCTACTGGAGATGAAACAACACTGAAGCAATATATGACAATAAGAAGATAGAAGGAGTACATTATCACTAAATACCTCTCCATCTCTTGTAGTTCTTCCTCTTCTTCATCTTGAATATAATGATCTTATACCCTTTGGCTTTCTCAGTTACTGTTGCCTCCACTTTGACAATATTGCGGCTTTAAAATAAAAAGTGTATTTTTCTTATGCAAAAGTCTTGCTGTTGGGAGGGACGTTTTTTGAGGAGAAAAGAACATGTTTACCCATTATCTATTTTTTTATCTATCTATTGATTTATCATTTACCTATATACACAGTTACTTTCTTGTAGCTAACATTGAATAGCGGAATCATATGTGTACCAGAGACTCGTTTCGTTGCACTCTCATCAGTCTGGTTCCGTGCAAAGAACGATATTAAAAAGAATAAGCCTATTTACCCTAACTGACAACAAAGAAAAGGATCGAGCTATTCAAGGTTATCTACAAATTTTGTAGTGCCAACCAACTCTTCAAGTTACTTTCTTCCGAACGTACTTACTTAGCTAACTTCTTAGTTAATTACATTTCTGCTTATTTACCTAATAAACAGGATAATGACTGAAGGTAGACATAAAATCTCGAAGGTGTAAAATCGTGGAACAAAGGGGAATCGAACCCACGGTCTCCGTAGTTGCGCAACGACGACACTTTTCCACAAAGCTACGGCCCCTCACCAACGAGAGAGAGAAATTTGGGATGTCAATTGTTTGGATATTGCGTCAATATAATAGTACTTTGAAGGTACTAATGGGCATAGCAGATTTATTGGCAGCATGGCATTCTTTTCATGGTTAAGTCACATGGCTCACTGAGGCTAGTCTCCACACCTGCGTAAAACTGGATGTCGATGTCCACCAGTGCAGGACTGGGGGCTAATATGGCAACTCGAGAAATAGAGTATGCTATCATTAGACCACGAGCTACAAATGGAAGTGTAGTGGGTTCGATTCCCACTTGTGACATATATTTTACCTCTTAAGTATTTACTCAACTACCCTTCTGTGGTATCACCGATGGTTTAGACAATTTAGTGGTAGAGGAATTGGACAGACAAGATGAGGTTCCAAGATCACATACTTGGCCACTACAGTAATGCAGTAATGTTCCCATCACATTCATCTACATACTGCCACAGACTACCAATAATCTAATGATGATTCACTCGTTACTTTACCTCAGTAACGGCCGCCCGATCAAAGAAAAATTCCTCCCCGCAACTAGAAGCACCTGAAAAGTAAAAACCGTAATGCATGTAACAGTGTAGAAGCTAAAATATTTCTAAAAATGAGCGAAATATAATCATGAAACCAAGCTTTGAAACTATGTGTCCATTCTCTACACAAATTCATAACTGTTTGAAATTACTTTACATTTCAGAATAGATTGACAAGAAATATCCACAAAAATCTGGTCGAGATCCAAAAGTACGAAAAAAGCAATTAATTCTTCCAATACTAAGTAGGCCCCCATTTTTTAAATATTTTTTAACAACCTTGTTCCTTCCAGGGTTTGGCTCATTCCCGATATCTAGAGGTGATCGAAAACGAGAGCAGCTACTACATTTTGTTAATCAAGTACACGACAGAATATTAGAACAATGGCTCGGTTTATTTACCTGACTCTGAGCAAGTCTCGTTAGACAGATTTGTTACGTAATTAAACGGACAGTTTAACTTTGTAACCTGCACTGAGAGGAAGTAAGAGTTTGTTGAGTTTAATAGTTGATAGTGTCGTGAGAAAAATGAAGCCCTACAGTTATTACGCTTAACAGGTTTATTCTGTTCAGTCCTTTCTGGTTGTAGTCTTGAGGGGTTAGGTTAACTGACCTTGACCAGCGTTGTCAACATTAAAAACAGTTTATACACAGGTAACCTTAGGCAAAAAGGTCATGAAGCAAAAACAAACTATATTCTTACCTTCTCTAATCTTATTCTTTCTCCTACTTCAGCAAGCATTGGACCAGCAATGACGACATCGTCCACTGTAACTTTGAATTGTCTTCCAGCTAGAAATACCAAATTGGGTGATAAAACATAAGGAATGAAGATACCTCAAAGAAATCTTTATTTTGGTTTAAGGCCTGTCTATTATATCACATTCAAAACAGGAGAGCAAGAGGGGTACAAATTAAGTGTATTCCAGCCCAATAGCTTCAACGCGAAAGAGATATTACAGTTGTAGTCTTTTACAGCTTTGAAACAACATAATCACAGCAGCCTGAAACCCTGCCTCCCATCAAACAAATTCCAGACCCTCTAATTGACAAGAAACTCAAACTTAGTTATAAAAGACTAACTTTAACGAAAAACATTTAGCCTAGTACTCGTTCTCTGTGAGCTTCATAAATTGTTCATCATCATCATCATTATCATTATAAACATCATCATTATCATTATAAACATCATCATCATCCTCATCTTCATCACAATCATCATCATCATCATCATCATCATCATTATTATCATAGCCATCATCATCATCATCATCATAATAATAATCATCATCATCATCCTCATCATCATCCTCATCATCATCCTCATCATCATCCTCATCATCCTCATCATCATCCTCATCATCATCCTCATCATCATCACAATCTTTTTCATTTTTCATCCTTATTGTTCCCATCTCTGTGACTCAATGTGGTATGTGGTATAAGTCTTTTCCACCTTTGTCTGTCATTTGCTATATCCTCTGTGATATTGAGCTTTGTCATACCTTCCTCCATTAACTGGTCTCCTTTGGCCAAACTACTGCTCTTTTACCCTCTACCTCAAGTTCATATACTCTCGTTAGTAAATAGAATGTGGACAATATTGCTTGCCATCCCCCTTACACAGATATAACATAAGCAATCAACACAGATTACTAGGGATAAGGTTTCTATTATGAGTAGCCTACCTTAACCTTCTCTCCTGTTCGTTGCCAACTCGGAGCTCATCAATTTCAATCTTTCACCAGAGCTTTGCCTCATAGGATATGTACACAGATATGCGAGTTAAGGCCACTGAGTGATCCACATTGCTTCCAGCAGATGTTGCACAAAAGCCTATGTGGTGTGGAGTAGCTCATTCTTGAGCTAGCAGACCAGTTTCCCATGACCAGCATGTGCAAGCATGTGGGATGTTAGGCTGCTTTTGGACTTGCCTTGACGATGGTAATAGGGAACGTCAGTGGTGCCTGTTACTCATTTTGATTGGTTTGTGAGCGTTGATTGCCAAAGTTGTTGTTGTGGCGTTTTTCTCCTCTTGTGTACGGCATAACTTCCATTCAATGAGTAGCAGCAATAGTAACAGTAATGTTAAGATCACTGAATTACCTGACTGCTAAATTTATTGATTGAAAGCACTCTGCTCTAACCGTGTGACTTATGACCCCTCAAATGGCTGTTACAATAATTCAAATGGCTTTCCTTGTACATAAAATGTTATTCTGTTTATATTTTAGAGCCACCGTGGTTCAGTGGATAAGTTCCTGACCTTCAGATCAAGAGGGTCAAGAGGGTGAGGCCTCAAATCCTGGAAGGGCCACTGGTGATGTCAGGAAGGGCATCTGGTCTTAAAGTGGGCTACACTCCAGTAACAAGTCCCATGTATATGGGCACCGTCAAACCCCATAGATGGGAAAAAAGATGTTAAATGGAGGAAAAAAATTAATTACCTTTAAAAATTAAAAAAAAAATTTAAATCTATGTCCATCAAGAGTATTTGAATTGTGTGTAAGATATGCTAAAACATAATTCATCCATTGCTACTTACAAAGATGGATAACAGCAAAAACATTCTTCCTGCTTTGATCAACATTGGCCTCTTCGCAAACAGTAGATATAACTGTGAAAGGAAGGTGGACTCTACATTAATAAACATATGATAACAAATTACGTGCTCAGACTTACATACAGCCATGAAATTTCTCATGAATGGTATCACCAAATCTTCCAATAGCTTTGAACATTGTGAAACACTGCTTCAAAGAAAATATTAGTTAACTAGATGACTGATTCTTCTAGTAACAGCCTTGGAGGGGGCAACTAGTGGCTTTTTTTTGCGGGGGGGGGGGGGGGGCTGGTCAAACTGGACCATAGCCAAATCCCCCATACATCCATAAATTAATACCAAAAAAGTCATATACATTTATCTGTCCATACCTATTGTGGATATAAATTGAACATCAAGAACTAGACCTACAACTGAGAACACAGCACACATACCCTCGTCTACAAAATCACACGTTAGTAGAATTTCAATGCATGGTATCTTAGAGTAAAAACAAACTCCATTAGGTTCCACCTGCAATACATTCCAAAACCACCCTGCGGAAACTCCTTAAAGGGTGCTATAGATAAAATAAATGAAGTAATTTATCTATAATAATAATTTAGGTAATTAAATGAGGTAATAATTCATCATGAAGGTAATATGGGGAATCACTGGTGATTCTATAGACTGGAATAAGGCATAACAATTCATCAAACTGTAGCTAAACCGCTAGATATCTGATATTCTTCTTCTCCTTCTTCCTCCATTTAATGTCTACTTGCCCCATATTTTATGGGGATATCAATCAACCAGTTATATTCAGATGATAACCTCCACCTAAACCAGTTATTCCACTGGGGCAGATAACAATTCATGATCACCATCATCATCATCATCACAATGTTGTTAATAGTCCTTCATTCCCTTGACCAGGGGTTGGATGGCCATACAGCTACTCTTAGTCAATCATCCTACACATCCATGTCCTCTGCCAGAGAGGTGTTGAGATTCAAGACCTAGAGATACCCCTGTATACTGGTATTTTCATCAGAATGCATACAGTACACAAATGATATGAAAATCTTTGTTTCTCAAATCCATATTTTATATACAGGAACTTTCTATCAAATTATCACAGTCAAGACTTCAAGCGATCAAATTAACATACAATAAAAAGATTGAGCAATCATCAGAGATGAAACATAATTGTTTAACTTATTAAAAAAACAAGAATCGTGTTCATTACAAGACCCAGCCTTTGCTGACCATTCACATCATATGCAAACCAGACAAATATTAAGCTGACAGTGCATGCAATCCCACTCTGAATTTCTAACATCACAAAGGGGTGCAGGGATGGCTATACAAATTGAGCAGGTTCCCTGCCCTACACAGTGAAGGTCATCCACAAAATTAGTTCAGGAGTACCATAAAATTCATGGCAGCAGGTATGAAATGTACATAGTGAAGAATATTTGTTGTAGAAACTGGAATGCAATATCTCCTTGTTTAAACAAAATCACAGTTATTGCATTTTTAGGTGAGATGTTTATTGGAGAAAGGCATATATTTGTGGCTACAGTTCCAAGCTCTTTTCGAAAGGCACTGCAAACATGAAACTCTCAGGTTCCGAACTTAACCATTAGCATACTAACATTGCACAAAGTGGTGAAGCCACTTTTTCCTTATAAACTTTTTAGTCTGACACTCCACAGAGAAAAATCTGTCAAAATACGAGCATGAAAACGAAGGAATAAAACTGATACCCAGCTATGTTTTCAAGGTAGTCAATCAGACCTCTAACTACCAGACTGGTGTTGTTTTGACCAATAAGTGCCCAAAAAACTAAGTAATAAGCAAAAAAAACTAATGAAAGGACAAATTCTTTGTAGGCAGAGGTGGGTAATTTATGGTGCAACATATTACTGCAGGAAGGTGTTAATTCCACTTATCCGCTCTGTACATGTGGCATTAATTCGAGGGTAGCATTAAAGTGTGGATAAAATTCGAAGGAGGGGACACATTATACATCTCATGCAATCCCAGGACGATTAGTTTGTACAGGGTCTTAACTGTCCCCTGACTATTTACTTGCATCATTGTCAACAGTATCACCAACAGTTTGGACTATTGAGCACTGTTTGAAAGGACCTGTACAACTAATTTCTTTTGTGTGCCTTGGCTTCTGCACCAACATCATGTGACACCATCTCAATGACATTAATCCGTCTTTCCTTTGTCTATTTTCTTTGCATGCCCTCTCCTTCCTTGTCCATTCAGTGACTTATTTTCCTGCTTATAAATCATGCTATTTAACCCTTTCAAATTATTGAGCAGCATTTGTACTCCATTTTATGCCTGCAACCAGTTCTTGCAGCCCCCTCCAGCTATAGTAAAATAATTATATCAAAAAGATGTAGAAATGAAGAAACAAGTGTTTTTATAATCATAATTTGTAACACAACTAACAAAAAAATCATACATAACAAACATCTAAAAATCTTTAAATAAGCCAAAAAATGCAATAAAATGCTCTGCTTAAATGAAATTATTGATGTTCATAGCATCCTCATGTCCCATAGAAATGATTTCTAACACCTCATAAAATCCACTGACACATAAATATCATTTTTGGCCCTCCCAGAAATCCTTTTTCACTCCCTAGTTATTATTCTCACACTCAATAGAAAGTTTTCTCACATCCTTGATTATGAATCACTGTTCTAGGAGTTAACATAACCTACATACCTTCCTGCCTTTGACTCTTAGTCAATTCAAATCCTGCTTCGGACTCAGTTTTCTCTGGTACTTGAGATGCAACCACTGGTTTCTCTGTAGTAACACATCTAAATGGTATTATTGTTGCAGGCCTGCCAAACAAAAAACAGGTAACATGGTCACTGGTAGAACATTTTTAAGACAAGAAATGGACCATGTAGGGAAGGAGATATCCGCTCCACTCAGCCCATGGGCCAAGTCTGAACTGTGAGGCTGTCAAAAATGATTAGTGGGCTATTTCCTAAACAGGTTAATGTAACTAATGGACAGTTATACTTTTTTCTTGGGTTTATTGTCATTATAATTCTAAGTACCTCATGTAAGGGAGCTGCAAAATCATTTGCTTTACTTAGAACACTTTTCACATATTTCTGGTCTTCCAATACCCTCTCCTCTTTCAAAAGAGTATTAACCCATTCTCTGGAACCTTTAATGTATTAACAAATCATATTGAATCTATTTCAATTTAGACATTGCCTTCAATGACTCAATATCTTATGAAGAATACGAAGCTTTGTGAAGTTTTAAATTTACTGTAAACTGGCAGAAACCTGAGTTTTCAATAAGTCCCTTCTTTCCAGAATTTAAGAGCTGCCGTGGTCTAGTGGATAAGTTCCTTGCCTTCAGTTCAAGAGGGTAGGAGTTCAAGTCCCAGAAGGGCCATTGCTGACATCAGGAAGGGCATCCGTTCTTAAAGTGCTCTATGCTCCAATCAAGTTCCATGTACATGGGCACCACCTAAGCCCCTACAAAGGGGAGTGTGTGGTGATAAAACTAAATCATCATCATCATTTTCATATGTTAACTTTCAATACTACCAACAACTTCTTTCAAGTATTCATCCAAAGAGGGGCTTTCCATTGTACTTGAAACTGTACTAAATATTTATGATGTGTAATAACTTTACTCAGTGATAATAGTTGGTGAATATCTTACTGTTATTGATGTCTACTTTGACCTTCAAGTGACAGGTCTTGGGAATGAAGTGAGTAGGACCTAAGCCTACTCTGTTGAGGACTAGGCCCCTGATGACAGTGTTCCCCTATCTTTATCAAGATCAGTATCAATCTTACCTTGAGTTCCTTGTTGAAGCACATGATGGTAATGGCTGCATAAGTCCTACAAGGAAATAAGAACTGTGTTCTTAAAATTGCGTCCAAATCATTGTGTACACAGACTTGACTGGAATTGAAAGATTACGTAAAGCCCATATAATGGGAATATGTCAGTAATGATAACAGACTGCTCCATTACAAGATATTTTATTGTATCACTACCTCATCTAAAATCCATCAGCTTTACTTTGAGTTTGAGACTTCTTTCTCCGGTCAAAGATATCTACCCCTAAATTTGACAGGTGGGTTCAACCAGCAACACCCACTAAGACTCCCTATAGCCTAGAGATCATCTCTATACTATCAGTATTCCATAAAAATTTCAAAATACCATCTAATACAAAGCAAAAACTTTCATACTAGCCTCCATATATGACATATATGCCACCCCTTCTTAAATATGAGGTCAGAAATGCCTTGTTTCCCGGATTGGCCGATTCCGGTATGGTATACGTATACCGGTACCGGTACCTACCCATGCCATGATGCCGTCATCTCCGGAGTCCAATACGCTTATTCACAGTGTATAGTCTACCTATCTTTCCAGTTACTTTCTTTAAGGTCCCTTAGTGTACCAAGTCTATTTAACCTCGTGCCTATCTCTGTGTGCCTTCTTTAGTTTTGAAACTAGGCCTGTATACCTAGGCTAGGCCAGGCGATAGGCTAGGCCCTCGTTATGCAGCTGAGTGACCGGTGCTTTGATGGCCGGAAAGTCAGATATGAGACTGTCAATTTGCTTCTTGACCATCAGTCTAGAAACTGTTTCATTGGCCAGCCTGTTTGCCTTACTCTAGAAGGAAATTCTGATGAAACTTAGAACAACAACCTTTACTAGTTGCCTAAGCTGCGGGTCCAATCCGGCGCCCCGACTATTTATGAAACTGATCGCATTCTTAAAATTACACATATGATAAAATATTACGGGAAAAATCCTCCATTTACCTGGTTTCTTGCATAAAGTGGTGACCAAAGTCCTAAATGGCAATATCTCTCGCTTTACTGTACTTCTAGCTGGTGCAATACACCGTGGCAGAGTACCTTGTGCGAACCCTAACATGTGCCTCCATATTGAAGAAGCCATGTTTAGAAAGCCACAGGGAACAAAGGGGATGTTGTTTTTAAACTCAACCTGATTTTCCCGTTGATTTTTGTACAGATATTTCGAACTCCTTTATAGAATTTTTCGCAGTTTAGTTTCTTGTTTCTTGGTTTTTGTTGTCCATTTTGTCTTTCATTGCCTTATTCTATCATTCATGACTCTTGTGAAGGCCAAGTGGATGGAGGTTCGGTAAATTTTGAATCTTGGTCGAAGGAAGAAGGGCATCTCATCGGGGTTAAGCTTCTCGAACCCTCTACAGTTATGTGCCTGCCTAGAGACCAGTAGTGTAGTCAAGAGCTACCACTGCATATCATATAGGATCAGTCAAGCAGTCTTTCTTCCGATCTCTATAAAGCAATTTGGTGTTTAAACATCGCCAATCGTATTATCTTCTTCTCTATCCCATAACCGTTTTTGAAGGTCGTTAGGGCGCTGCGGTACTTTGACGAATAACATTTTTTCACACCTCTCTGTCCTCTACTGATCGTAGGGCCTGTTCTGGTGTGAGTCTTGTCCATTTGAAGATGTTGTCGCACCATTTCTTGTGCTGTCGACCATTTCTTCTATTACCGCTCATTGTGCCCTGTAATATTGTTTTACTAATGCCGCTTGATCTTGTTACATGTCCAAATCAGCGCAACTTTCTCTCCTTAACCGTGTCGAGTAGGTGCTGGAACGGTCCTATAGCTAGTGCAATCTGTCGGTAAATCTCCTCATTGGTGACTCGATC
>JAAAKL020012668.1:0-12904 GCA_010016065.2 Carybdea cf. marsupialis auct. non (Linnaeus, 1758)
GACAGGCTCTCTGACAGGCTCTCTGACAGGCTCTCTGACAGGCTCTCTGACAGGCTCTCTGACAGGCTCTCTGACAGGCTCTCTGACAGTCTCTCTGACATGCTCCCTGACAGTCTCTCTGACAAGCTCTTTGACATGCTCTCTGACAGGCTCTCTGACAAGCTCTTTAACATGCTCTCTGACAAGCTCTTTAACATGCTCTCTGACAGGCTCTTTGACAGGCTCTCTGACAGGCTCTCTGACAGGCTCTCTGAAAGACTCTCTGTCTGGCTATTTGACGGTGGTCTAACAGGCTGATGGGTTTGGGTGACAGATTAAGTGATCGGCTGCTTGACTGAGTAGCATAAAAAGGGAATGAGTAACTGCTTAATTGATACACCCACTCAATCCATTTATATTGATATTCATATATTTGTACGTCCATTAAGGCATATATTAATTCGTTATGCCGTCACTAAGTTATCTAGTCGCTTCATCAATCGGCTAGATTGGTAGCCAGCCAGTCATTCAAGGCGTTTGTTTGTGCCTCAGCCCAAAGGGCCGGGTTTCTTTAATACATTCATTCTGACAATTGATCCACCAATCAGTAATCACTTAAGCAATTGGTAAGTTTATAGATCTATAAAATTTACTAAGTCTTGGACGCTCATTTACTCATTTCCTTGCTTCTAGACGGAGGGGAAAACTGCTGGAAAATATTCCATTCATTTTTGGTTAGGAAAGTCTACTTCCAAGGTACGTATGACGCTTATTTGTTTAGACCTAACAGCGTAGCTTTTTGTTTTCACTGAAAACCCTCACATGAACAAGAGATCACAAACTGCCTTTGCATTTCTTAGCCTCGAAAGCTTTTCAACCTCACACCATTAAATGTCTATTAAAGTCGACACTTGGATTTTCTACCACTAACAATTTAAAAGTTTTAAATGACGTCGTTATAGGTTCAAGAGCCATTGTCATAAAGAGAGCAAGGAAGCCGAAGCCAGTTAATTTTTGTTTTCTCTCGGAGAATCAAATTGTTTCAAGTTATAAAACTGAAAAGCTATTCCTAGGGTCAGCAACAAATGTTGCTATTGGAAGATTGTTACTCTTATTTAAGAGAGTCAACCTGGCGTCAAATACCTGTCTTCCAATACATGGGCAAAGTCTCCTAAGTACCCAGTCGTTGGCTCCTTGAGTACTTTAGCAGCATATGTCGTTGAGATGCCCTTTTCTAAAACATTAAGTAACCAACGTTCAATGTCAAGATGCCAATTCATACAATTAAAATCACTTTGGAGTTGTACATTTTGTATAGAAAAGACGGTAGCTTTAAAAAAATGGAGTCACTGAGCGCTACGTTTAAAGAGAGTCTTGTACAAACTGGGCTTTTTGGAAAGAAAATTGAACAACAGTGCCGGGACGCCGTGAATTCGAGCAAAAAAATTCACCCAGTGTATTACATGCCTAACCACAGCGGGAAATATGCCATCAGCAGTTGGTAATGCAATGTCAATTTAAAGGCTTTAATTTTGGAGCCCTTCTTTCGATGCCCAGTTTCGCGTCATTCCTTTTATGGTTTTATCAACTTCTGTACAAAGACCGTTCAACCTCTGTCTGGTGTATATACTTTGAAAAATCATTTTTAGGATGAGGCTGGAACCGCTGCAGTAAAAGCCGTGGAGTTGGATGACCTCTTAGGATCTTCACCAGTGCAATACAGAGAGGTTTGTGTTCTTTAACTAACAGAATTTGACAATATGTGTAGTTCTTTAATTTGTAAAGATCAACATGTTTTAAAGTCCATTGACGATGAAAAATATACATCCAAACTTCTTAAGTCAACCCATGACGACAGTGTCCTAAATTCCATTCCTAATGTCATCCAAGAATTGTTCTCTGTCATTTTTGTTTCATCATTATCAATTGATGTATTTTGCTTTCACCACAGCAAAAATGTTTGCAGGATCATCACTTGCGATTCCACAAAAGTCTAATGACCTAACAAACGCATCCGAAAATATAGGCTTTTGAATATGAGACGCACCACAAGGTGATCAAAAAGTTACGATAATCGGCGACTTCCAATGCGGAGGGAAGTGTGACGTCACGATTTTATGCACGCATTGTATACACTACAGGTCTCGTATTTTGAGAAACAGCCTATTCTAGGATTGTCTTAAGGTATCTGGAGTCAAATTGTCCTATTTCCAAAACTTTTGATTTGTGACGTCATCACTTTTCCTCCGCATTGACAGATCACGGTAAATGATACAGGGGCAAATATTATGCCACCAGTTAATATTGATAAATTTTGAATTTTAAAGTAGATTTGGAGACTATGTATCATAGTGAATCTTGAAATTGCAGAGCAACTATTCCTTTGCTATTTTTCATGCCTTCATAATATTTATATTTTATATTTATTTATATTATTTATATATTCGTAAATTTACCGATATTTCTATTTATTTCCTTCGTAGATTCAAGCTCATGAAAGCGGTAAATTTTTATCGTATTTCCCCAAAGGAATTCAGTAAGTTGACATTCAAAATAGTTATATGATTAGGGACTGCGGATTTTAGGGATCAAAAGGTAACATGATGGTCCCAAAAAGTTTCTTCCAAATGCCTTATCGCACCCAGGGAAAAAGTATTTTCTAAACAATAAGCAATAAATGACAGTAAAAATCAGTCAGACCAAGTGGTCAGCGGTTCTTTTAAATTTAACTAAAGGAAGAGTTGACAGATTTTAAAGTTTATTACACAAGACGATACGTCTTCTAACTTTTTTGATTCCTAGTCCTTCAAAACGTTCTTTGGGCGATATGATTTAATTCAGAAATTGTAACTTAAATGTTTCAGTGCACATGCTGCAAGCATGCTGGAAGCACAGTCTCCAGTTTTGATTAAGATTTGATACATAAATATCTGGCCATCCAATATACACTAGGAAAGAAGAAGAAGACACCTGTGAAACTAGTAGACACCAGGAAAACGTATCAACTTTACAATTACACACCTTCTGCATCTACAGGACTGAACGACCAGGTTTTAATTTTTTTACCGTGACGCATTTTTAACTGCTCATCTTTAAGAAGACGAAAATTTTTCCGCGATAATGTTCCGTGTTCCGTTTTCCATGATCTTCTTTTTGAAGTGCCTTGTCGTATGACGTTGGCGACCGTGATGTGCCATCTTTTCCGGTCCCTGGATAGGTGCATGGAGGTCACTCGTCTTGATGTCTCATCTCCAGCTCTTCCTCACAAGCTCCCTCAGACTTCCCAAGGAAGTCGTCCTCTGTCGGCCTCTGTCTCTCTCTCCCCCTCTATTCGTCCAGTCAGGATCAGATTCTCTAGACTTTCCTTCCTCAAGGCATGCCCTACGAATTCCAGCTGCCGCTTCCTTATCGTCCTCAAGAGGCTTCGCTTTGTCCTAGCTTGTCTTAGTACGTCCTCGTTTGTTACTCGATTCGTCCAAGAAATTCTCTACATCCTCCTTAAGAACCACATTTCTACAGCTTCCAGTTTCTTTTTCATATCTGCTGATATTGTCCAGCAGTCTGATTATATAAAGACATATTAAAATGCATGCTAATGGGCAATTGTAACCCAACAATGAACGTCGAAGGACGCCAACTCTAATGTTACTGCGGTAACTTACTTTACTGCTATTAACCTTGGTCATTAGCAAGAATCATCATATTTTACCGAGCACTATATCTAGCAACAGTATCAGTAATACTGTATACATGAGCGTAGGTTCTGGGGGCGGAGGATCGACCCCATCACTTTCCAGGATAGGAGGACAACAGCTGCTTTATTCCCCCACTTTTGGACCCAGAAATGTCCAATTGCCCACGTTTAATCCTTTTGTCCCCCCACATTCTTACAGCGATGTGCGCCCATAGCTGTATACATAAGTATATACTGCATACATTTATGTATTTGTCTTTACCCTTCTTTAATCTAGATACATGGAAGGGGGAGCTGCCTCTGGTTTTAAACATGTAACAGAAACACATGAAAAGCGACTTCTTCATGTTAAAGGAAAGAAGAGACCAAGGATTACGAGGGTGAGATGAGTATTGTATATACTATCATTGATTTAAAGCAAGAATCAGTCTAGAAAAGAAACACTTTAAAGTACTTCATAATGTAATCACTCTGAAGAAGGGTAGCTTGCCTAGACGCAATATAAGTTTATTTGTATATTATACTTTAAAGTGTTCCTTTGCCATTCTAGGCTGATTCTTACTTAGGATCAATCATACTTTAACTTAAGATTTCGCATCTCTTTGATCCGGAATTTTATCAGGCTTAGTAGGTTTGGATCCTTTCCGTTTTTTATTCATCTATACACTATCAGTTTATCCTTCCATCTGAAGGTCTAATTATTTAACTGATGACGTTCTCACTCACCGATCTCTTTTCTTTTCTGTTTACATATATACATACAAATATTTACGTATCATAAATTCATATATGGATAAAACCACCCATTCGTTTCATATACGTACATTATCCCATATATCTAGACATCAATGCATCCGTGCGCCTATCGATTTTGCTATCCATCTATTCATCCATGTATCTATTTTTCTATCGATACATTCATCCATCTATCTATTTTTCTTTCCATCTATCCATCCATCTATCCGATCCATCCATTTATTTACCATTCTATTAATCCGGTAATCAATCCATTTGATCCATGAATTTATGCATCCATCAAATCACTAATTTGTTTGTAGGTCCATCAATCTGACCCTTGAATATATTTTTCCGTTCACTAGTCGGTTTATTTATCTAACCCCTAGTACATCCATACGTCCACTATTAGCTCTCCATTCATCCGTCCATCTATTCCCCCGTTTATCCACCCGACCAATCACCAATGCATCCTATTACCCATTGTCGCATCTTTCTATCCACCAATCCACTACTTCATCCACTTCAAAGGCAATCGAGGCATTTAATAGCTGGTCTAGTCACTCAACCACCCATGCATCCATTTATGTACTTATTTATGCGGGCGTCCATCCACTAATCTCTCTCTCCCTTCCTTAAATTGATCGTCCTTTGGCTCCCTTTCTAATCCCCCCCCTGGCTCTATCCTACCCTATCTCTGCCGTCTTTTCTTGCGTATACATCAATCATTCCTATTCATTCAGGCATCAATCCCAACTTTCTGGCTTGTTCCCATATACTCAATGGACCGATCATCAAATATTATTTTCTCATTATCCAGGTTCCCTTAACTTCCGAGTCCTTGAACCGTGGAGATATCTTTATTCTTGATAATGGATCAAGGATTTGGGTTTGGTGTGGAATGGAAAGCAATAGAATCGAAAGGCTGAAGGTAATATCCTCTTTCCTCTATATAACGATGCTCTATGTTCGAAGAGGAACGTGTTTAGATTGGCTGATCTATACTAGTACATAGTAACATACGTAACCACCGACTTCTCTTTTTAAACAGTTGTTTATATATAATTACATAGGGAAAGGGTGTAAAATGATAAGTAATAAATACTGGAGAACTATTACATATTTCAACAGCAAACCCGTGGTATATTTTTCTCAATGAGCTTTCTATAGATTGATAGGACAGCCGGCAAGGTCACACGGTGCAAGGAGACTGTTCTGCAACATTGCGTAGGCCCACTGGTGAAGGATTAGATAAGTTGACGACTAGAGAAGTAGAGTACTATCATAGGTCACCGAGCTCATTTAAGAGAGGACACATGATGTGGTGTGGCCACGGGGGGTACTAGATGGACACGTCCCCCTACTTCTCCGGAGGGTCGATCCAGTAATTCGTTTAAATCCGACGTTAAAATTGAGGTCAGTGCTGCGGATAAGTTGTTTGGTAGTTTGACATCATGAATCTTGTCATTATGACGTGGTTTGGAGTGTCTAGCTGGTTCGAATTTGTAGTAAATCTCTCATAGGCCTGGTCAATGCGTCGAACTTTTAATGAGCGAACCAAATGAATTTGCCTCGTTGTTGGAGTAGAGTCCTTTTCAAAGAGAGTCTATTGCTCTAGTCACCGTTAAATCCGAGTTTCGGATAAGAGTTCCCCGTTTGAAACGGCTTGCCGCGCCCTTGGACACATCGCGAATGTGTGTGTCATGGGTTCGACTCCCGGTAACATATTTTCTATTCCTCAAGTAACATTTACCTAGCCTCACTTCCAATCAGACTGAGGCAGTCTTTGATAGATGAAACGTTGCCAGATATAGTTTTTCTTTCTTGGCTATTCTCTTCAGTTACTTATCTGAAGCTGATAACACACGAAGCCATGAGGTAGCCAGCTAACGTAAGTCGCTATTAAGTAGCATCGTGTGTCATCAATAGCCAGCAATTCTTCCAAAGATTGGTTTGCTATTACGAGCGACATCTGGCAATTTTTGTGGATTAAAAATCTCTTTTCTATCACATGAGATTCCTCCGCCAAGTGCCCACCACTGTTACCATTAGTTTTAGTCGTCTTACAAGAAAAATAATACTGGGTCGATAATAATTCCTATAGTTTTCGCGTCCTATTTGGTCAACCTTCTATGTCTTGTTCCTCGTAATTTATTTTATTATATCTTTATTTTAAGCTACAGACTTCTTCATATTCTTACAGACAGATTTAATTATGAAGATTCTGTACCTCAATGTCCCAATTTTTAGGGTATGGAATTCGCCAGACAAATTAGAGATGAGCTACGGGGTGGAAAAGCACATGTTAATGTGGTTGGTAAGTGTTGTAAGAGATCTTTTAAAGAAACTTTCTTTATTCAATACAAAACTCACAATAAGTCTTTTAGTAGTCAGGATTTATGCTAGCAATACCGACATTTTGTGTAAGCAAGAATACTAGTATAAATTCCCATGTAGCCTATGGCTGGCCTTTCGAGGCGTAAACCCTTTCTAGGAAGGACTTGCTTGGTATTCCTAAGATTGCTACGCACATTACAAATTGGACTGTCCCTGAGTCTTGATTTTTTTGTTTGTTTTTTGGGGGCTGTTTTAATTGCATTTAATTACGACACATCTGTTTGTTTGACGATTGCGATACTTAAATACTTCCTTAACTTGAGATACCTTTGTCTATTTCTTGTTATTTCCTGTTACTTGCGATCGTAATCTAGATACCGCGATAATGGATAACATTGGAATATCAAATGTATGGTAACTACAAAGTAAATCCGATAATTCTTTACAAAATAAAGAAAGTTCATACCGGTTGGATATCTTGCCATCTCAGTCACCAAGCAAGGTTACGTCGCCATAACTGACCTCCAATTTCCAGCTTTAAACTTTAAACTGATTGCGTGCTCGTTAATTACTGTAGGATTTTAAAGCCACACATCCCAATCATCATCAACATACGACTAACATTCAAAAGTTCAATAATTTAGATGCATGGAAAAGGCCATTTACGATGGTAAAAATATGCATTTGTGACGTGTGAAAGGGTTCAGGCAACCTATGGTATAAATATAGTCGACAGATATTGTATTCATCAAAGAAACTGCTAATTTGCTGCGGCAATTAAACGAAAATTATTACTCGGGCCTCCAATGGCACCACATGTGGCAAAATGGAATGTTTTCTGTGAGTTATTAGGAGGGTAAGAAGCCTCTATGAAACAAAAATATCTTGTAACGAGTCTCTGAAATTTCGTATCACCGTTTTACTCATACCGCTCTCTTCATTTCTGAGTTTGTCCTGGCCTGAAGAACATCTACCACCTGCCATCGGCTTACGACCTGGGCGTCTTTTCCAAATGACCCCCTATGGTAGAAATTTTTCACCATTCTAATACCCACTTTACTGTCTTGTTAATTAACAAGCAATACTTTGTACTTTAATGCAAAGGCTTTTTTCCTTTTCTTTGATTTTGTCTTTTTCAATTAACTTTTTCAATTAACACAGACTTTTTACCTTTCAGAAATCAACAAATGTCGCAAGACTCTCTATTCCATTTATCCAGTCTTATTTTTTTAAATTTTTTGAGAGAAAAAGCTTGACACTTCCAATTGGTGGAGTATACATGCCCCGAGCTTCGTACATTTTAACCTATATTTTCTTGAGCTTTTGAAGTTTGCAAGGCCCAACATCAAATCCCCGTTCAATCTTTCTAAAAATTCTACTTGTAGTCTTTACCTTGCGCACATACAACGGCGTGATACATTGACTCTCGAAACGTTTTGTATTGTTTGTTTCAGTGTTATGTATTTATTAAAAGCTTATCCCTTTCTAAACAAGGACTTACGTACTCAAAACAAGATTCTTGTCTGTTTCAGAGGATGATCCCAACTATAGACATCAGAAAGGCGAGAAATCAGATGCCCTTTATCAATTTTTTGTTGAACTTGGCAGTAGTGGTAGGATAAAACCGGCTTCGGAGGGTGGAAACGATTCTATGGTAGACAGAGCAAAAGCATCCAACCATTCGTTGCACAGGTAGGTAATGCTCAGTTGAGGAATATCGATCCAGAGACGAAAATTTATCTAGCAACGGTGATTTCCAGAATCACAATCCCAGCACCCCTCCTCTTCCCCTTGGTTTCTAAAACACATCCTTGGCGCTGCCTTCAAACCGGGGGTACATCTGAACGTTTTTAAGGGGTACACGAGGAATATAGGACAATATGGACAGAAAACACAAGTTCTGCCTATGTGCACTGATCAGCATCAAGTGCAATAGGTTTTTTTTGTGAGGTTGCACTGATGCACCTAAAGAGTAGATGTTGAGAACGAAGTCCAAGTCTTGTAGCCAGCTTTTTACTTAAGATGTCTCATGCCCCCTGTACTGAATCAGTCAGAAGAATCCGTCATCGTGACTGATAATGGTCGAATGAGGTTTGATACCAAATGCTGTTAAAGTTGCTGCATTTTTATTAACTTTTGTCAGTGCATAGTTACTAGCGCTATTTTATAATGAACCACCGCTTTCGTCGGACCCACTATATACGTAGCAATCCAGACTGCTACGCAGAATTTGTTGAAGAAGGTCACATTTTTAACATCACGCAACAGATTCTGAAACGTGTACAATTGGTTTATACACAACGATAGACATAGAAAAATGGGTGTAATATCTACGACCATGCTCAACACGTTACTACCGCCACCTACCGTCACCTAAACGACTCTTTAGTGATTAAAGTATCATGCCCAATGGTTCCAAATGGGGGATACTCCCATAAGTGAAATGCCATTCCTCTAAAGGGAGACGCAAACACTATTATTGTGGTATGAAGAGATTTCATTATCACTTCAATTGATAATCTCACGTTTTAAAATTCACATTCTTAAATGACGTCATTTTCCTGACAATTTTGTACCCTGAGGAGTGTCAGATGATAAAAGCTTTTCGGTCCAAAAAGTTTCGCTACTTTGTGCAAATTTATTGTTCTGTACCATCACAAACATTTTGAATCGCGTCATTAAGATATTATGCATGATTGGAGTCTCAAGTTCCATATGAATGCCTCAATTTGTTTGTAGGGTTAGTATCGTAAAATTCAAATGTCAGGAATATGAGTTGAAATAAGAGATTGTGTTGTTATAATCAAAGGAGACAACGTCACAAAAACGCTTGGTGATCACCCATCTACCTTAACTCACTAAACTATCTAGTTCGTAGAAAACAGCCACCAAAAGAGTTCCAAAATTACGAAGGTTGCTCTATCTTTGATAAAGGTGGAAACGCCACTCCACCCTAATATTTTCATTCGCCATTTTCAATGTGTCATCAATGAGTCAGTGTACTTGTTTAATTTTTTAATCTTGGATTATCGTGATCGTATAAATAATTTGTCATCTTTAATTATGCAGACAGTACTGTTTCGCCCTTTGTGGGCAGAATAGAGGGTTGGCATAGACTCTATCTATGTATGTATGTATGTATGTATCTATCTATCTATCTATCTATCTATCTATCTATCTATCTATACATTTATATATATATATATGTATGCATGTATGTCTGACATCATACAACCAAAAATTCTAAGTGCATTGATGGATATATGAACTATCAATGAAACCTCAAGCAAACAATAGATAGGAATACAGTTGCAATAATGGACGATGCAGTTCAAAATCTTGACTGGATAAAACATCATATAAGCGAGTTTTTAAGGGATAAAACAAATTACATTAAATTACTGATTTAAAAACTCCCTTAAAATTTACGATTGAAGAGATTGCGTTAAAGAGGTCCAAGTGAAACTTGTCTCCATAGTTGTTCCTTTATGGAAGTATTACCCATAGCTGATACTGATTGAAAGAACATCACAAGAAAATGTTAAAGGGGAAGCTTGGATTGTTTTCTTTATGTTTCCAGGGTATCTGATTCATCTGGGCAACTGCGGATGGAAGAGGTGGCTGTAGGAAAATTAGACTATAACTTGCTCGATAGCCAAGTAAGTATGAAATATTGCTCAGTTGGTATAGGACGGAATGTTTATTTTTAATGGTTTGTGTAGTGGTCGATTCTGGGGCATGAAAACCGATTGTCTAAGTTCTAACTGATGAACAAGTACATTTTTAAGCAACACAAGCTCAATCAAGAAGAAGATCCGAATAGATTCTCAGGTTTCAACAAATGTGGGAGACTTCTTTAAGACTTCAAAAGTTCATATGAAAAAGATGACGTGACTGCACTTTATGACGGACAGCTGATTCTAGTCTTGAAGATAAGCTTTGGAACGTATCATGCAGATGGAAGATATACTGTAGCAACGGGTACACAACGTCGCCCAGTATAAGTTCGACATGATGTCAGAGGTGGAAGACCTGGTTCAACAACACGACAATAACCTTCCAGTAACCTCTAGGATAAATGTCCGGCAATTAGAGAAGTTAAGTCCTTACTATCGGTCTCATATGGAATCAGGTTCTTTGGACACCTGTGCTTTTCAATTTCTCTTACAGGCTCCTCGACCTTCTGATTTGATACTTTTTCTCAACGTTAGAAATAAGAGTTTTTATTTACATTATCCATTGCACATATTTACATCACACGTACAACATAATCATCATCTTACATAGGAACAAATTTCAGATTTAAGCTTTGGAGTGCTTAAATAATACTGCGTACAGAGAACACCCTTTTATCGTGCACTCTTCGTTATCATATGTGAATTACCTTCGTATTTGTTCTTAGGCATGATCTGCGTGTATTTAATTGTAGAAGGGGGGAGGGGGGTCTGCAGACAAGGCGTCCAGAAACCTTGGCTGACAAAGTCCGTGGAATCTAGCATGGGCTGAAAATATCTTGTAGTATGGGAAATCAGGGCCTGCAAAACAGGGGCGGGAGCATGGCCTCCCCACGTTTCTGCTAAGTTTGATCAGAAACATTGTGCATGTAAAATAGTTTTACTTGACACACCCATCCCCCCTCTAAAACCATTTCGCCGACCCTCGAAAAAATGAGTGTGAGTCCGAGTCTCCAAGCGAATAATTGTATTCAGATGTATTTTGCTGACTTTGGTACTCAGTTTCATATGAATAACATCTTCGAGATTACTTTTAGGAGACCTCCTGATAAATTGATTGATTGATATGATTATTGGGGTCAGATACTTTCATGTGTTAGTTGTGTAGGTCAGTTAGTTGGATACCTCTTTGTTTTTTTGTTTCTTAAGTACTTTAGTCAGTAAGTAAGTAAAATAGTTACTTAATTGAATAAAAAAGTGCAAGCACAGTGGTAAAACTAGCGATTTTGCATGGACTTGATACAGTGGTGACAACGAAAAAGCTGGAAACTGAATTGGAGGCAGTAGAGGTGAAAATGCTTACCTGTGCACTGGGAGTAGGGAAGGACAAAGTTAGATACGAGTTTATCGGAAGGCCAGCACAAATCGAAGGAGTAAAAATGGGTGAGGATGGGTAAAGTGGGCGTTGGAATTTCGTAAGAAGAGAGGTAGAGTACATTGAGAGAAGGTTGAGGCAGCTAGAACTTCAAGGCAAAAGAGAACGAGGGAAACCAAAGCGGAAGTTTTTGGATACAGTAAAGGAGGATATGAGTAAAATTGGTGCAACGAAAAATGATGTCAAATACAGGATAAAGTGGAGATGCATAATTCGGGGTTACAATGCTTAAAGAAGGGAAAATGCTTAAAGAAGGAGAAGAAGGAGATGATGCAGAAGAAGAAGAAACTTAATTTTATAATCCTTAGTGGATATTCAAGCATTTCCTTTCCTCTTTACCTATCTAACTAAAAAAGGGAAGCCCTGGGTAACTACACACTACGTGAAAAGCAACTCTAGTCTAGACCTGTCTCGAGTGAGCAACTTCATACCTATTCTAGATGATGAAGGTTATTATATATACGCTCATAACACAGTATCTGCTCATTCATGGTAACCAAATGCCCAGGCTATTTAAGCCTCTTTTCATAATGTTCAGGGTATGATTTTTCCGCAGAGGAAATCTCAGACAACATTTATTCGGCATGTTTTTCCAATTCGAGTTTAATAACAGCTGGTTTTAATGTCGTGTGATTTGATGATAAGTTGATAAGTGAAGGTTATTACTCACCTAACTGACCTCTTCGTCAGCCGTTCACGGTACTACCTGCTATATCCCATAGTACGAAAAGCGTCTATTGAGTCCGTCTGCTTGATATTCCCTGAAGAGCTTGTTTTCAAAACATAGAAATCCAATTCAGCTGGTTTGATCATTGCCTTTTCTACAAATTGACTAACAAGGGATCAAAACTGTTTGTAGTTGATAGATAAAAAATCACTCACGGTGGTGGTGCAAACTGTAGTTATTGAGGGATACATAAACCTTTATTGGGTGTAATCCAAGAGTAAGGTGCTGTTAAGAATAATCCAAGGATAAGGTGCTGTTAAGAATAATCCAAGGATAAGGTGCTGTTAAGAATAATCCAAGGATAAGGTGCTGTTAAGAATAAT
>JAAAKL020012669.1:0-12904 GCA_010016065.2 Carybdea cf. marsupialis auct. non (Linnaeus, 1758)
CCAGTACTCGTGACTACACTTTTTCGTAGCTGGAAACAATGGGAAGCTCGATCCAGTCTTTTTTAGAGATCAGTGGTGCCAGCTTGCAATAAAGAAATTATAGTTAGAGACGCCACGTTCTTGAGTGTTAGGAGGTATGGCAGGAACTACGGCTTCAGCGTCTACCAGGAAAGGTTGTCTACTGTTACGATTCCGAATGTAAAAGAGGCACTACTAGTGGAAGGGTTAACGGAGCTTCTCACCAGCAGGAATTTGCCAGTCTGTTTTTCCTTAGTGAAGGGATGGATGACGTAGAATAGTGACAGAGGGAAGTGCATTCAGGAGTAGCTGCACAAAATTGTACTAGCATAAACCATTAATTGTAGAAAGCTGTAGTTGTTTGTGAGGCGCAACGAAAATGATTGGCGTCGAGGACCACGACTGCCACTGTAAGTTCTTGAGAAAATTTACTTGTGGGAGAAGATGTTTTTAACGAAGGTTGGTAATTTCCTCTCTTAAAGTTGGAATTTCAGTACAAGGATCACGAGGAGGTAGAGGAAAAGACAAAGAGAAAACGGTGATGGAATAAATAGTAACTTTCATAATCTTGTCAGCCAACACTGCTAACTGTCTAAGTGGAACAGTGTCAGAGGCGCAAGCAAAAATGGCTCGAAATTGATGAGGAAGGAGCTGAAGAAAAAGTTGTTTTGGAGACGTTTTCTCATTAAGGTGATCGCCAAGTAGCTGATGTGTATGGCGGAGTAATTGAATGGGCTTTCGGTCACCTATAATCTCGGTAGATTAAAGTTGTTTAAGGCGATACTTGCTATAATTTTGTGTCCTCAGCTGCTACGAGTGTTAAATTGAGTCTCAACTGGAGCAAAGCATACGAGCGGATCGTAGGGGCACTATAAAAGCTGTTTGAGCGATTTTGCGAGTGTAGCAAGTTGAGTGAAAGGAAAAGAAGAGGATGAAGAGGTGAAGCTATTGAGGATGTGGACACTGTAAATTATGGAAATATTTTGCTGTCAAATACGTTATGTGGTAGCACAATGTTCAACAGAGAATATCAATCAGTGATCTTCATGGGTTTCGAATATCTCAGTAAGGTCTGCCACATAAATACATCAACAAATCATTTCAAGGGTCAACAAAGAAACGTTACAACACGTTGAATTAGCTATACGACCTTGAGATAGACTGTGGAACGCGGTGCGATTGCTGTGTTACTCGGATAGTCATGATCATGAACTTGAAGCAAGATTTCGTGCCAAGTATCTAAATAAAGCCAGGTATTTAATAGGGAGAATAATTACCTTTACTCAAATAAGGCCTGTAATTATAACAGAGAACTTAGATCGTTGAGTATTAAATATCAACAGAGATTTGTCTGACCTAACATGGTGTCGACCTTGATGGCTTAACAGTAAAGGCACAAATGTCTTCAGAAAGACAACTGGCCTCAGAATATGCCAAACTCGTTAATAGCACGTGATAACTATGAACAACAGAGTGTAACTCGACAATGAAATGTCCATGATGCCATATGAGTAGATATCCAACTGCGTTACTGTTTTAAAGATAAAGTTTGGTGAGAGTATAAATCTCCAAACGACTGGTCGCGGATGTTAGTATCTACTGTACATAAAAAGGATGATAAGCTTGACCCGGTTAACTGTCGAGCAATAGCGCTTTTGTCTATTCCAGGAAAGATCTTTTTGAGGGTACTACTCAACAGAATGAGGAACGAATTGAAGAAAATATCACTGAGTCAAAGTGTGGTTTCCGACATGGTCGCGGCACCGTTGATGCTATTTTATTGTTAGACAAATAATTCAGAAGGCCGGAGAAAGAAAAATTGCCATGCACTTCAACTTTATTGACTTTAAAACTGCTTTTGATACGGCCTGGCACAAAGCGCTATGGAAAATGTTTTGCTCAATAGGTGTTGGTGACAAAATAGTTAACATAATTGATCAGATGTATGAAGAAAGAGTGTGCTGTTGTAATCACTATATAATACTTCGCAATGGTTTGAAGTCAGACTGGGTGTTCGCCAGGGATGTCTACTCTCACGAACGTTGTTTAATGTCTTGTTAGAGTCTGTCATGAGTGAACTTCAAAGCCTTCAACCCACTTTCCTTCTGGTTCAAGAACTACGTACAGACGTTAGATATGCAAACGATACAACACTAATTGTGGCAATATTTGACAAGTTGAAGATCTCTTCAAGTGAGCTCGAGGCCACGTATAAAAGATGGGGTATGAAAATAAACTTTAATCAATGCAAAACAGTGTCGCCAGAAATAGATGAAATGCGAATAGATGGCAAAAAAATTTACAAAGTTAAAGGGTTTGTGTTCGTTGTCTCAGTCGTCCCTTGTTCTGCATATGACATAAAGAGAATAATAGGATTGGCTGCTTCTGCTTTTGGTCACCTTAAAGATAAGATATGGAGCAACAAGAACACTCCAATGCCACTGAAGACTTGACTTTATTACGCTTTGATCACATCGGTAGCAATATATTCCAGGGAGACTTTGGCAATCCTTGCAGGCGATGAAAGATGACTAAATGCATTTGAAATTAAATGTCTCAGGAACATACTTGGAGGTACCCTATCTGATCGTGTCAGAAGTGAAAATGTGAGGGAGTTACTTGGCATTGAGATGACTATCACGGGAATTATTTGCAAGAAACGCATGAAATGGTTAAGTCACATCATCCGCTTGCCAAACTCTAGCTACGTAAAAGCTGCATATAAGGGTGACTTTATTTGCAAGCGCCCAAAAGGAAGGCCCCCAAAGCGTTGGTCTGACCAAGTAAGATGGGATACTAAGCTACCAAAACTGACAGCTGAAAGGATATGTCAAGACAGGGACAAGTGGTGGGATTGCATGAGAAAGAATGTGGCGAGGCTCTCTAGAGTACACAACTAAGCCAAAGTCATGCTGCCTTTCTGCAGCAACGAATTCAGTTCAGCAAGGAAGTTGCCAAGTACAGCAAGGAAGTTGCACTCCCCGCATGACCCCGCATAAAAATTCATATCATGGGAATTTTTCTTGTAAGCAACATCTCCGGAGGCATTTACTGAGCAATTACCTATTCCTTCCTCTGAAAACTTATTCCAACTACGGTAATTTCACATCAGGCGTGTACTGCACCTGCAACAACCTTAACAGCTAACAGCATTCACTCCGGCCGTTTGCTAAGCTGAAATATGCACGCCACTTTTTGTAATTTAAACACTACGCCTACTTTGTGCGCGTCTATTTGCCACACTTTTGCGTGCTCCTGTGCGCCACAACTTCAGTGTGAACGCAGACTTAGAGTAAAGTCATATTTACTTTTAGACTTTGTTTTCTTCAAAAGCAAAACATTTGATAAGTATTAACGCGCGCTGCAGGCCGGCTTCTTAACTGATTCCACAAGTCTGATCAGTGTTTATTATTACGTTTGTAGAAACCAATAGAGACGAAAAGGGGGATATGGGATGAACATTAGCTGATGATTCCCATACTTTTCGCCAATTATTGGAAGTTTTGTGATTTGCTCTACGGTGCCTTTACCCTTTTCAACTTCTGCCTTGTACTAATTTAAGATACCCTCGACCAGCGATGCTGCCCTTTTCAGAATAATTTTTAATAAAATTTTGCTCGCATGGTTTATCAATGAGATAGTTCTGAAGTCGTTGCATTTTCTGCTTGTGCTTCTCTTCGGTATTAGCATTAAGATAGATTTCGACCAGTGACCAGGCCATTCACCTTTTTCAAGTATCTTACTGCAGAGAATTACCAGAATATCTATCATTGATCCACCGTCCTCTATCAGTTTAGCTATGATATCATCAGAGCCGGCGACTTTATTTCTCTTACGTGTCTTTACCCCTCCTTCCACCTCACAGCGCAAAATAGATTGCTGTAAGTCTTCATTTCGTTCAAGAATGATCTGGTCTAAGATCGCTCTATCTCTTCTTGGACCTTCATGTTCCATGCAATGTTTCCCTTCATTTATCAGCTATTTCGTTTGGTTCAGTTAGTAACTTACCACTTTCAACTTCAATCAGTTGGGCACGTCCAAAGTGTTTTTCCTGATAATGTTTTTCACAGCATCAAACGCTTTCTATGTGCCATTAGGCAAATGCAAAGTTTTCAATTTCCTGTGTTTCTTTGCTGATCCAGTTATTTTTTGCAGCCCCTATTGCGGTCTTTAAGTTCTTTTTAGCTTTTCTGTAAATGCATCTGTGACAGTCATCCTTGTGGCGAATCTTCTTGAGAACTCTTGGAGTACCAAAAGCAGCTAGTAGTTCTGTAGTCATGAAAGTTTTCTTTGTCAATCGCGTTTTCCAAGTACAGAAGTTGCCATTTCTGGTATGTTCATAGTAAAGCTGTCACAAAGTTCTTGAGCTCCTGTATTTTAAGAAGGAGCGTGTATTTTATACCACTAAGCTAGGCTTGATACTGGTCTTTGACTCTTTTAACCTTCAACTTGTTACGATCAAACTTAATACGCAGATGGGAGTATTATTCCTTGTCGATTTTAGTAATATTGACCCCCGTCATGACGAGCGGATATCTCTTCCTTCGCAAATACACAAATTTTTCAGAGGTAACTTGTTTATAAGCAACTGAACTGGATTTGAAAAAATATTAAGCAACTTCAGTTCTGGCAACTGAACTGAATATGAAAAAATATTAAGCAACTTCAGTTCTGGCAACTGAACTGGATTTGAAAAATTATTAAGCAACTTCAGTTCTGTACAAATATCAGCAGAAGCAACACAAAAATTCTATTTTATTTAATTTGTTGTGAAAATGGAAGAGAAACGCTCTCAACACAAGAGAAATACTACTCAAAGGAAAGAAAACTACTTAACTTCTTTGTTACACCACTTACCTAATGCTGCTCCTCATATTTACTTATGTTGTGCAGTGTAATAAATTATAAAGGACTTGTTTTTCAATTGGTTATCAAAACAAGAATAAAGAGAGTTATGCGTAGTTCGAGTTAAATGACAAAATCATGAGCAAGCGAAAGCAAACATCTTAATTTAACATTTGTTTTACGAAGACTATCCCTTATTGTGGTGAGCTTGTAAATGTAGTGGATAGAGAAACTAAGCAGCCGATCGATTCCTACGTACTGTTTACACCAAGAGCCTAAAAGCATCACAAGCTCTTACGATGCATTAATTTTAAATACGCCTTCCTTTATTATTATCTATATTAGCTCCCAATATTCTACCGATGGACTTCAATACCCCGCTCTACGCAATCCTGGATACCGTATTTATAAATATGTAACATCCATGATTGCTAGCGTGTCTGGCTGAGTACTTATATATGGAAAATGGCACTGATGAAGCTAGCAGCGAAACAAAAAAATGTAGGTTACTGGTTGTGGTGAGAATTCGGGATCGACTTTTCGGGTTGTCAACTTAACTATTGCACAATTTATTGCAGTGTTTAAAGTTGTCTTTTTCGGTGTGGGAGATCTTGGTTTCTATCCCCACCAGTGTCGTGTGCATTTCATGTTTATTGAGTTCTATATAATGTATGTATTATTAAGTGTATAGATGCAGTGTATTATGAATAAAAAGTAAGCAAGGTATGTTTATTTTGCTTTCTTAAAGTTTTTATAAACTATATCACTCGTCTTTCATTTCTTTATGACTGCAGTTTTGGTGATTTCGAGGGAGGGGTGGGTATGAAACTGCAGTAGTGCCTTGAAGCCCTACCAATACTTGCGTCCCATACTGCTTGCAGTCTAGGTGCAAGATGTGCTCCTGATCAAAAGAGCAATTTTTTTCTGTAGCAATTTTCGTTAGTTAATGTCTTCATTTTGCCGTGGCTCTACTGCTTCTATTTTGGCCACATATCATCTTCATATTTATTTTTGCACTCTGAAGCAAGTTCCTTCTTTTGCTGACACTTCCACTTGTTTACCTTGAGGGCCTTAAAAATGGCCGCACGATAGAATTTTACATCTTTGATGACGTCCGTGGAAAACCCATTAACTTGTTGTTGGGAAAACCCGCAAAGAATAAACTTCTAGCCCTTGAAATCGAGGATTAAATATGCAAAACGAGGATAATAAAATCGGTTTTCTTCCCAGGGATTCTGCTTCTGTATCTCCATATCTAAATATTGTAAATTGAGATCTGAAACTTCGAAGTGGATAATGCTGTTGAGTTGGAAAGTGATTTTGACTACATGAGGGCACAAATCTAGAATATGTTATGTTCGTAGGAAGCACCCCGTGTAAAGAGCTGGACAGTGCATTCAGATATTCACACCATTGTAGTAATAGGGTTACGTTTGCATCTTCTACTTGATTTACGAAGTGATATCAGAATTTATCTTACATAGATTCAGTGAGTCAGGTGATCAAAGTGCTCAGCCTTGATCACCTCCGGCATGTGTGATGCTATGATGCTGACGGATATCTCTATCGAGAAGGCAAATACTGCGATGGAAATTTTTGACTTACCATGGGACCACATTGTGTTTTCGAAGATATTTCCATTATTGACTTTAAAGGAAGTGATCCGACTAGGGAGAACAAGCAAAATGTTTTATAGGATGGCATTTGCATATTTTAAAGTCTGCAAAGTCTACGATTTATCTTCAGTGGGTAGCCGAATGAGTAAGCAACAGTTCTCGAAGCTAACTGATGGAAACTGCTGTATAAAAGACTTAGTCCTTACAAACTGTAGAACGTGGATTGACGATGATATTCTTCTGCCACTACTTCAGAGAAACAAATTAGTGCGTTTCCACATAGCAGATTGCTCAGGGCTGACAAATTCAGTTATTCAGACGCTTGGAGAAGCTACTGGTAGACTCGAAGATCTGTCGTTGAGGCAATGTCGATGGCTTACTTCGGCCGCACTGTTACAAGTTAGCTTTTCTTGCAGGAGATTGAAGAAGGTTGATTTTAGTGGCTGCTGGAATTTGGATGATGAAAGTGTTTCAGGACTTGCTTTTGCAAACAAGGGTCTTGTCGATGTGAATGTTAGTGACTGCTATGCATTGACAAATGTATCAATTATCGATATTGCAAAGCATTGTAGAGAATTGCAGAATCTTGCTATCAAAGGATGTTGGAGGGTGACTGATAATGCAATGAGAATTCTGAAGGAGTATTGTACACACCTAACAAGATTATGTGTTAAGGATTGCCGGGATATAACAGAGGGAAGCCTGGCATCAATCCGTGTCAAGGGAGTTCAGATTGATGTAGAAAGACCAAGATATTTACCAGATCATTATAATTACTTGCTTGAGCAAATGGCAAATATCCAACCCCTTCGTCTGATTAACTTACAAATTTAATATCATAAGGCCATTTTGATGCAAGTTTATATACCCAGTGTTCATGGTAATGTATGCTGCAGTCTCACATGTTTTAATTTTTTCTGATCTAGATTCCATATTGACATGATTCCATCTAGAGAAGATCAGTGATAAGCAACTTGATACTTAAGGCAGATAGATACACACATAACAATTTGTTGGCCCGAATCACACTTTGTATAATTTAACCTGTAGTGTGCAGATGCTTGATTTCACAGGTGAGTGATCTCATCAGGGATTGGGCTGACATTTGGAAATCTGTTACATGAAAACAGATTCACTCCAGATTTTTCAGCTGGTGGCAATAATCCCAAATTTGAAACATGGCCACTTAGCAGTTGTGGTACAAAAGCAGGACTTTCCCCAATGAAGAAACTTTGCTGCTGATAAGTAAACAGCATTAAAATTTGTGTTTGTATGAACAAAGCTACATATTTGTGTGAAGAGTAAGGCAAATGGAACAAAGACAAGGCCAATTGATGAGGCATTTTGCTATTTGGACCCAGAAAAGCCAAGAATAGCAGCTTTGTTGTTTTTTACTACAACAAACATACTCATTTAATTATTTAGTATATTTAGTATATAGTGTAATATGTAGATACATAGAGCTGCCGTGGTCTAGTGGTCTAGTGGGTAAGTTCCTGGCCATCAGATCTAGATGTTCTAGAGGGTCAGAGTTCAATTCCTGGAAGGACCATTGGTGGTGTCAGGAAGGGCATCCAGTCTTAAAGTGCTCCAATAAACAAGTCCCGTGAATATGGGCACAGTCAAACCCCATGAATGGGAATAAAAGACATTTAGTGAAGAAAAAAAATAGTGTAGGCATTTCAAAGGACAAATTTATTGGTTTGGTTTGAAATTTTAGCACACTATTGACATCTTACATGTCAATGAAACCAATTGTGTAATGACTATAGGGTTCATTTTGAAAGTGCAATATATTGTACTTGGAGTGAAAGGAGGCACTAGGTAATAGTTGATTTGCAAAGAAGGGTTTTCAATTCAACTTACAGAAGAAATTGTTCATAAGTAAAATTATTCTAAGGTACATACTTTGTCTACCCAAATCAGGAAACATGTTGAGCCTAATTATGTGTACAACTGATCTTGGATTAGTAATGTGGCTAAATTGGCCCTAAAATTGTAGCCTGTAAACCAGTCTTTATTATACAAAGGGTTTTACTACTGTGTTCAGTCTCAATGGCATGGACTGTAGTCTTGCAAAAGAATTTATAGCCAAGAGATATTTAAATAATTACTTTACATTAATCCACCAACCCTGTGGGTATTGTGTAAATGTATAAATTTTATGATTTGTGGCAGGTAAAACAATTTTTTGTATTACATTGATAATGTTATCTGTTGATGATTTTCAGTTGCTTTATAATGTGCTCTAGAAGATGATACAACAAAAAGATGTAAATGAGTTATAAATTTGTGGCTAAATTTGCCTGTTGATCGTGAATATGTTTAACTCAGAGTAGGTTCATTTCCATATCTCTTCCTTTAGTGTCACTTTCTATGTATGTATATTATATATATATCTTAACATATTAATTGCAACAAACAGTATACATCTTACTAGTAATTCAGAGTTGGTTTACTTTGGGTGATAAACAAAAGGAACTGTGTATAACTATGAATATGTGTGGTTCACAGTCAGAAATATATTACGCCAAGCTATTGTACTGTGAAGTTGATAGTTTTTTACGGTTTTTCTACCATAACTTAGAATTGGTATATCCACTCACTCTGAGCTTCGGGATTTAAGACATGACACTATCCATTGGTCAGTGAATTAAAAATCGTTTATTGGCGGTATTGTTGAACAGATTTAATTTGCATTGCAAAGCTATCAACTTTGCCCCAACAAAATGAAGTGAAGTTGATAATTGACAACAATCTAGTTTACTTCTCGAATATCATCAGAGTACCTGCCCTATTGCTCTTAATTTAACTTCTGATTGCATAAATTATGGGCAACCTATGATAGAAATCGAAGCTAGATGAAAAAAATCTGTCTGAAAGCCTGCCACAAACAAATTGTGAAGGTCACATGTAGGTGGGTATATCGAACACGTAAAAGTGTGACAGCAGCTGATAGAAACCAGCAAAAAATGGATTAAAACCATTAGAAAAACGACAATATGTGATCAATGTAAGAGTAAAATATGTAATTAACTGTTTATTTATTTTAGAAATCAATTTCATGAATTAAAAGGTTGAATAGTTAGGCTTAGCTAAATTACACAACACAATTATCAACTTCGCCCCCAATTCACAGTACCCTTGATACAGTCTATTTAAGATCACCCTATAGAGGAAGATTTTACAGACATCTCCAAAGGCTATATGGTGAATGTTTGCTTTCCATTTTCAAATAGAAACATAAGCTATTAAAGTCCTGGATGACACAGTTGGAATTTGCTTAGTGAAAGCAGTACATGCCTAAATCACTGAAAAAATATGGACAGGGAAAAAAACAAGAGAAGAAGATAGCATCAAAAGTTCCAAGAAAAAACCTGAAGTATACCTAGCTATATTAGCCGAGTTAAAAAACAGCAAGGTGAGACATGGTGGTGGAACAGTGAGGTGTAGGAAGCTGTACAAATGGCAGAGGAAAAAATGATACAAAAGATTTGGATTCTGAAGCCATCTGGTTACAACAACTTTGGCTGGTTTGCAAACTCCAAATCTGGCTATCTTGGGCACACTCAGGTGTAAGGCCAAGGTCCTTAAGGTCTGTGCAAATGTTATCCACCCATCGTTCTTTGGGTGGCCTCTGGGGAGTTGTGAGTTGCAGATGATTGTGTTTGCCATCTTCTTTTGCCAAGCAACATATGCCATGCGCTCAGTGAGCCTGTACCACTGTAGTCTGTCGGTACAGGGTGCTGCATCAATGCCGACAACACCAAAGCACTCTCTCTTATGTGCCATCACCATTTATTTTTAAAATCATTTTGGGCGTCAGCAAGTTGCAGAAAATTGCAGAAAAGGGTTGTGTAGGTGCTGCTCTATGTTGATGATTTGGTTTTGATGGCAGAAAGCATGAATGAATTGGAAGAATGATTTAGAGCATCGAAGGAAGAATTGGAAAGTGAAAAGCTATATGTGAATACAGTAAAAAATGAAGGTGATGGTGACTGAGGATGCAACATGAGTAGTTGTGGAGGCAAAGTTGTATCTGTGTGGTGTACGTGAAAAAACAGTAAGAGCAAATGCTGGATTCTGTAAAGTGTGTACAAAGTGGATACATGCCAAGTACCATGGGGTGAGTAGATTTGGTAAAGCCTGATTTACACGCTATGATTTCGTCGACCGATTTTGGGATGATTTAGCCACGTGTCCAACCCAAAATTTGTCGTACATGTAATTGGCCTCCACAACACGATCAACAATTTTGAGCACAAACCACTGTTTTGGATTTTATCTTGCCTAGAAACAGTAGGAGAAGCTGAAAAAGGAGACCCTACTTGAGAATGGGAAATAAGCAATCACCTACATTCTGGGGGCTGCATGATGATGATGATGATCATTCATCTTTATGCTATAATATCCTTGCATAAGAAACTACATTTCGCTGCTTTGGTTGTCATCAAAAACGTCAACTATGCTTAAATTGCAAATAAAACTCACAGCATTATTCTTTGATACACCTACAGAGTCTCCCTACAAGACACTCCTAACAGTAATGTTGTTTCTGCTTTACAGAAAGTCATGCTTTCCATCGCGACTTCAAGGCATCCATGTTACAACTTCGAGGCATTACAATGACATCCAAAATCGGGAGTAAATCTGTTCAAATGTCACAGATTTTCTAAAAATCGTCCTGATTTGTGCTGAGATCAACAACTGTGAAATTAGGCTCCTGAACAACAGATTACATCATACCAACTGTGAGTCAGCCGACAAAATTGTAGCGTGTAAATCAGCCTTAAGAGAATGGCAGAAGGTTAAAAGTGTAAGAGTTGTGTGAAAGGAGTGCAGCAGGCTGATGATGTTGGTGATGAGCAAGTCTTTTGTGGCTTGGAAAATGCAGACAATTTTTTGTTATATTGGAGACAATTTAAATACATGTGGGGGAAGTCAGAGAGCAGTGGTAACCAGAGTTAAAATGGTATGGAAGAGGTTTAATAAACTTACGGGTGTCCTGTTCAAACAGGCAAGACTGAGATTGAAAATGAGAGGAAAGATCTATGCAACTTGTGTAAAGCCAGTATTGGTTTATGATGCAGAGGCATGAGTTGTGAAAGCAGACAAAGAAAGAGTACTGAATAGCTGTGAAAGGGGAAAGCTGAAATTCCAATTGAAGTTAGACAAAGAAAAAGTAATACAACAGTCATTACAATGCAAACAAATACTGGAAAAGGGAGGGCTAGAAAACGTTCTCCCAGTCAAAACAGAAACACCCAGGTGGTCCGATGGGTGGGGGTTGTCTGTCTCAGATACACTACACTACATCAGTGGCACTTAAAACGATTAATGAAGTCTGATGGATGGGTAGATGGATGTATGGGTAGATGGATGAATGAATGGATGGATGGATGGATGGATGGATGGATGGTGGCTCATAAATCATAGGTTAAAATAATTTAGTGTTGTTACTATGTTTTTATTATCATCATTATTGCTATTAGTTAATTGATGAAACCAGGCAATGTAATATTCCTTTTTATTTCTACTTGTAACAAATAATTTGATCTTGTTTGTGTTTTTCTGTAGATAATAACTGAGATAAATTGCTACTTATTACCGGTTTACTGCATTATTTACTTACGGCTTGGAAAGTCCACAAGTGCCAAATGGCAACTTCTAACAGAACTCTGTGCAAACAGGTTTCAACAAATATCTCCTTTATTTCAATACTTAATCATTGAATTCAAGTAAGAAAATGATCAAGTAACAGTTAAATGAAACAGCAGTGTGTCTCTTATCTTAAACTACTCTGTTTGGTGCAAAAATTGAAATGAAGTAAAGCATCAGTGGTACTTAGATGCTACTATGATGAAACATTAGAAGCATTGCTTGTATTTGGCCAATCTTTCAAAAAGCACTGTATGACATGTTAAAATGTTTTGCAATATTAACAAGAAGAAGGTTTCTGCATAAAACCAAGGCTGTATTTAACCTCTGTACCAGCTATTATATTAAATAGGAATTACAATTTTAAAAGAAGTTCAAAAAAGACAAAGCTTTGTGTCTTCAAATTGTCTCATCTGTCAAATTCTCTAAATTCCCTCATTTTCTATTTCAAAAATGTTCACTTGCTGTAACTCCTAGTCTTATGTAGATGAGAATGTATAGTTGATGATTCTCCTATCTCCTTGTACTCATTTATGTGTGCACCAAAATGGCCACATCTCTCACAAAATTTTCATAGTTTACTTAAACTGTGGAAATCTATCATTCTTTAGAACTGAATTGCAGAGGGGTCATTTTTTAAACTCTTGGTTCTGTTGTCTTACTATTTTTATTATTATATTTTTTTAAGGGGTGAGGGGTGGGGTGGGGTGGTTAAGAAACACTCATTAACAATTTTATGGTATTGATTATTAGGCAACTGACTGATA
>JAAAKL020012670.1:0-12903 GCA_010016065.2 Carybdea cf. marsupialis auct. non (Linnaeus, 1758)
TTTACAAACTCCTCTCAATTGGGGGGGTAATGTAATGCTACTTTGGATGAAATTTTTCAAAATCAAAACCCCCCCCCCCCCCCTTCGGCCAATACTGCAAGGAACAGTTGGTTTACGTTCACTGATGCGGAGGGGAAGTGTGACGTCACGATTTTGAAAATGTTCGAATTTTAGAAAAAATTACTCAATTTTCAGATTGCCCTACCAGGAAGAACGTCAATGGCCCAAATCAAGAGTGTTGCCTTTTCCCAACACCGAGATATCAGCTTTAAATCTCTCTAACAAAACCTTGTTATTTGATGCTGGTTCCTAACGTAAGGAGCCAAGGAATATGAACAGAATTTTGACCAGAGATTTTTGAAATTCAAACGCCTCTAGTCGAAACACTATATATACTAAAGGTCTGGTGTTCTTAGGAAAATCCTATTTCAGGGATTGCCTTTAGATATCTGGAGTCAAATCGTCCTATTTCCAAAACTTTTGATTTGTGACGTCATCACCTTCCCTCCACACGGAGCTCGGATATCTTGATGAAACATAGAACAATGAAATATGAAAACCGGACAGCAAAGATACAGAGGCGAGAAAAAACCACAACAAATGTTTACATACTTCCCATCTTATATTTCTCTTATAGAACTTGAGATAACATGATACGACATTTTGAAAACTGACACTGTACAGTAGAAAATAATATTTCAATTAATACGATAAAAATCCCTCAGATTTACCCCGACGTTCTTGAAAAAAACTTGTAAAAAACGCAACCCCTACAAAAGTCTTCATTATCAAACATGCTCTTACCAGTCTTGAGGTTGATGTCAGGGATGCTACGTGCTGGGATCTGGCTCAGCAATCAGAATATGCAATCAAACTCAGTAATAACGTTTATGGTACAGGCTTCATGGGATAAAGGTCAGAGGATCAAGGGCCATGGAATAGAGGTCACGGAATAAAGGTCACGGAATAATGTTCACCGAATAAAAATCACAGGATAAAGGTCACGGGATTATACCTACCGCTTCAAGCAACAGTGGCCTAATTTGTTAGGCAAAACATCAAGAATCAAGAATCAAAGTTCAAAGGTTAAGCAAGGTAACGGCTGGGCTCAAGGGTAAAAGCTCAATGGAGAGGGACCAGAGATTGCATGGTACGATGAGAGATTGCATTTACAACACAACACCCACACTGCGGGGAGCATGCAGCATGATAGCATTTCGGCTAAAATCATGACGTAACGCAGTGTACTTCTATCGCTGAGCTCTAGCCCCATTCCCATCCTACCATCCCTGACACCTACGACTGTCAAACATGACATTCTGTTGCATATACAGCATTAAAACCGCACCATCTCGTTTCAAGGGGGTACAAATAAAATCTTTCAAGCGGCCAAACTCCGCTCACTTTTAACTATACAATTATGTTATCCATGAACCATAATAACTGATCAACACTCGAAAGTCATTAATAATCTCAAAACATTTACAATAATCTAGTATTATTGGGGTCCCTTTCGCTCGAAATTTCAAAACACTGCACCTGAAAACGGGCATCACAAACGTCGAGGGCAAGCTGCGTTGCTTTAAACTGCCCGCCATACCGCTTACGAGTCTTTACTTACGTCATATGCTCGAAAGCTCTTCCCAATATACAACAGTACACTACGTCGAAGGAGTAAGCTAGGATCAAAATGAGGTTTGTAGACATTTAAATGCCACATACCTGCCGCCAAAGTTGCGTTGAGGGGCTTTACGAAGGCCTCCCTAGTATGCCTAAAGGTTCTTAAAAAGGAAATAGTTGCAGTGTCTCACAATATTAACATTTGCGATCCGTACCAGGGCATTACTTCAGAATGGCCAAAATCCACGTAAATGCCACAAATACCTTTGACAGCGTACAGAAACGCTCCACACTATCTTCCCTATGGTAAAAAACACTTTCCGAACGACCCCTTAAAAGTTTCCTAGATCTATGAACTGGAGCCTTTCGCTACACCGGAATCCACAGGAGGAAGTAAAAGGTCTCTTATTTTACATCTCTGTCATACTCCTGCTTTGCAGGTAAGGGCTACAGTTACCGATACGGCCAACAGTACACCCTAATGGCTCCTTGCATCCCCAAACGTCTATACAAATCACACACCACACTTAGTGGCAAAAATTAAATTGCACAGATTATCTTTTTAACTGCGATAACAACCAGCATGGGAAAAAACCTCCCTAGATAAACAAACTATGTGGTTTATCTCGTAATAAAACATAAACGATCAAACATACTGTCACAAAACTCTTTCCTCTCTAGGCGTACCGCCTAAACTAAATCAAAAAAGAAACCGGATCGAGCAGCTTGCTGTAAAATATTTACTCACGGTACGGTAACAAAGTTCTACGGCTTTTTCGCTGTGTCCAAACGAGAAAAAAAGTGAACTGCCACAACCAAGTTAAGGGCTGACTGTCACGGTCAGCATGTAACGTCACTTTCTTCACAGGAACTCGATCCAGTACCCTTTTCGTAATCGCTTTACGTAAGTTACTCTATGACACATGAAGCAACCAATTTGTAATTAACAATATCATCAAAACCGATTTCCTTCACGGAAGCCTTATTATTGTCGATCAAAGTAGTAACAAATTTTAGCGCCATTTTGGCAAAAAACTAAATTATAACCTAATATAGCACCGAATAAATAACAACTTCGATCATACACGTACGAGTAACTCTTTAGGTAGCCGATGCCGTCGGATGGACGTTAAATAACTGCCTTATCCGATTTAATTTTTTACGCAAGTGTTTCAAAAATGGCCGGAAAGGTTTAATGCCATTGAAAGGTGAGCCAGAACTTTTACAAGTAAATAAATTATGAAAGCAGTATTCCTATTTTACGACCCGCATATGTTATGTACGCCTCTCTTCGTACGTGTATGAATGATTAACAGGGTAACGTTTCTACATCATGAAATCGTGCGGACGTCCGCCACGGAACTGGGAACATATAAATGCAACTGAGATGAATGCTAACTACAGCAAAGGAAACGTCCACTTTCTCATTACATTTCAGTTTAACAGCAGAAACATATCCTGTTTCCCCTTCCCCACTTATATACACGCTTCACTTTCACACAAAAATCACAACTCTGACAAGTGACCTTGGGGCGTACGACAGCTACAAGAATTGGACAAAAAATATATAAATCGCAACGGTTTATTACTGTATAAAATACGTTTACCCTTTATATATTCCATTAAGTCGATTAGTTTAAAGTTTCTAGTTACTTCAGGTGGCTAGATATCATTTAACTAGTTAACAGGTCGTGCTAGCCACAAATTCGTAAAGGTATCAATTCCCTAAAGTTCAATACTAGGATCACCTCAGTATTTTGTACATTGCGCGAAATCGAGTTTGTCAAGACCAAAACATCTACATGTACCCCAACTATATTTCTACCGCTTTCTGAAGAATGCAGTAAGCAAACGCTGAACTACAGAAAACATCCTCCTAATTCGAATACTGCTCTTTTCGGACGTTCGATAATTCGAATACAGTTTTACAGTTTTGGTATATAAGGAAATTCTGTTACTAAATTCGAATATTCGCTAATTCGAAGGATATGATCACATCGCTCTTCTAATTTGCCCGTGTTGACTGCATTATTTCTACCTGACTTAACAAATTGCATGAATGGGCACATCGGTATAAACCGTAGACTTTGTCATTGCTAGAAAGCTACGTGTATTTCCCTTCTTGCAAAACTCAAACACGTGATATTATCGCTCCCGGTCAATCCCCATATGCCTCTCTGAAGAGACGATCTAAGGTTAACTCGATTGCAAATGGAGCTACTATTTTCAAGGTGGAATTAGGCAAACGCTTGTGTTAGCAAGACAAATGTACCAAATAAAAACTACACAAAGGAACAATAAAAAGATACGTGCCGGCGAAACAAAACAGATAAAAACTGACTTGGCATACGCATATATACTCACTGACAAACACAAGAACAACAAGCAAAGAAAAAAGAAAAGAAAAAGAATAACGTGTGAGTAGGAAAACCCTAAACCTACACCTAACCTGAACCGCAAACTTATCGACCTCAAAATGCTGCTTAGAAGCACTAATGTCTAAGTACGACTGATCTTTAATCTACGTCACCATGGTGGTAAGACACAGTGCCCTGACAGATGTGAGGAATAATTAGCTTCCCAGTGAAACATGACAAAGAACCAGTAGGGTGATACCAGGAAAGACATGCAATTGCACCCTCCCGATGGGTGAAGAAGTTCAATAACTATGCATGTAAGAGAACCTGGCAAAAGTTAACAGTCTAAGCAAGATTAAGGGGATATCATAGGCGCAGTTTTCTTTGTGAGAACACTAAACTAAAACCTCTTCGAGCATGTTGGCAAACTTTTCAACACTTTTGATCCATTCCGACTTCACTATTTCTGTGAACGTTCTGATTTCTAGCTGTTTACGCGAAAGTCCCAATATCACAATTATAAAACAGGAGCGAGCAGAGGTAGAATAGCAAATCCAAGCTGTAGAGCAGTACAACAGTAGACTTTGACAACCTTAAAGAACTTGCATCCCTTGCTACCTGTATTATAACACGAGGGACTGGAGCTGGTTCAGACAGAGAATCTAAACACTTGAAAGTACTGTATCAATAGAAAAGGGTCAAAGAAGCGACAACGTTAGGATGCATGACAAACCTCAAGCGTGTTTTCTTGAGATCAGAGTAAGAGCCACGAGCAACGTCATTGTCTGGAAAGACTAAGTGTACTGTAATACGAAGCCTGTAAAAAAAATGTCACAGCTGTGCGGATACCTAAAGATCTGAACAAGCAAATTAACGTCATGTCAGTTATCAGATAGTACCTAGGCAAGAAACTGAAATTCAAAGCTAATATGTCACTACTTTTCTGAAGATGACAGAGTAAAACCTAGCTAGTTAACTGGATAACTGACAGTGTACATTATGCCACAGAAATGGGACCGATCAGATGTAGAAAGGCCCACATGCGGCGGGAGAGAAGTTGAAGAATACAACTAACAAATTATAAGAGAAGAACGATCAAGAGATACTAGACGAGAAAAAACAAACAAACTGGAAGTGGAAGAACAAGAGTTCCTAGAAGAGGTGGAAAGAGTTGCTAGAAGAGGACGACGAAGAGTTACTCGAAAAGGAAGAAGAAGAGTTGCTAGAAGGGGTAGATAGAGTTGCTAGAAAAGGAAGAACAAGAGAAAAACAAGAGCTACTAGACGAGGAAGAAAACGTTGCTAGAAGAGGAAGAACAGGAGTTGCTAGAAGAGGAAGAACGAGAGGAAAAAGAACGAGAGGAAAAAGAACGAGAGGAAAAAGAACGAGAAGAACAAGAACGAGAAGAACAAGAACGAAAGGAACAAGAACGAGAGGAACAAGAACGACAGGAAAAAGAACGACAGGAAAAAGAACGACAGGAAAAAGAACGAGAGGAAAAAGAACGACAGGATAAAGAACGAGAGGATAAAGGAGAGGATAAAGAACGAGAGCAAAAAGAACGAGAGGAAAAAGAACGAGAGGAAAAAGAACGGGAAGAAAAAGAACGAAAATTACAAGAGGAAGCACGAGAGTGAAAACAGGAGGAAGAACAGGAACAACAACAACAACAACAACAGGAGTAACATTTACCTGCGAAGAAACACATGAAACCTGTTTGTTCATGAATTTTTCTGCCAGACTCGAGACGGCAACTTTTTGCTTGAAGGCTTCTAAACTTTCACAGCTTATATCTGCTTACCAGAATACTCTAAACTAAGATGTATCAGATCTTTTTATTAACCCGTGACGTCCAGTTGGGCATCCTAATATTAAAAATTTCCATGAAACATTCAAAATTTCGAAAATAAATTTTTCTCCGACGTTACTACGACAACATTTACCTAACGATATCGTGATGATAATAAAAATAAATACAAGCCTACCCCCTCAAAAATCAATTTCTATACGTCCAGTTATGAATATACAAAACACGGCTATGTTTCGCAGGTGATAAAACAGAATAGTTGTCCTAGAAACCGGTTCCGTAAACAGCAAATACATCGGGAGGTGGCAGTGTTAAAGTACGGAACTATAGATTTTTAAGACGGATAAAAATAGGGCATGCCTCTTCTTAAAGATATTAGCAAATGATTTTGGCTGCAAAAATCCATTGCATAGTTGCACAATTTAAGCTGCGCAAAGCAGTAAAGAGCGAAATTGAGATATTCACTTGCTGAGATATCTCCCGTTTTTAACCTCCCCTGCAGAATGAATGGAATTATCGTTCTTAAGAGAAGTTAGCCGACCCTGGCTACGTTAATCTCCCAGCGCACAAAATACGGCAAGTCAACATCGTCATAGGATTAAGCAAGCTACGAAGAAAAGGTCATTATCCTTGCAGGCGGGATGAAGTGTGGACTAGCAAGGAGATGAAATTTTCTATTTGTGGGTCTTGCCGACAAACAGGCCAGCTTTGGCAGGAAGATCCAACTCTCGGTATTCCGTCCGAACTGAAATAAGAAACTTGTAACAATAAATCATCCTCGCCCCTCCCCACGGGCCAAACATTTCCTTCTTAATCAAGTGTAAAATACGTCTCTCTGATGTCTCTAAGTGGTAGTAAGCTTTGCACTGGTTTGGACGAATGGGGAATCTCCACAGACTTTCAACGTATTTGTGTAATCATTATGTGCGCCTATTCAGCGTCTGGAATACATACGTAAACGCATACGACTGGCTTTAATATGCTTTTAAGCTACGTCTTGCTAATGTTTGTTTTAGTTTTGTATACATATTTATATATGTACTAGTTTTGTATATGTACGTATAAACGGCATACTGGACAGTAGTGTATACATGAATTAACTTAAGCTCCGAGGAATAATGAAGGGAAACTAAAATAAATAGGGGACAGAGGATTTTACAAGTCACATGATTCCCCAAGGTCGCACGTCTAATGGTGAAGCATAAATCAGTTTTCCACTATGCATCAACGGAAGATCTGGACATCTGTCGTCCGCTACAAGCGATAGCGACGCTTGCCTCACAACCTAAAGGCCCACAGTAATTACAGATAAGCATTATCCTTACTTAACTCAAATGCCATTAAAATAATAAATTAGGGAGGTTGATGACACAGAGCTGGGTTCTCCATACTTGATACTGTTGGATCTAATACTTGAGTCTAGTGAAAAGAAATGACGTCCCTCTAAATCTAATTTGGGCGTCTATTGCTACGGGGATTTACCAAACGATGCTATGTTTGGTATAAAAGACCTCTTTGTCCAAAATACTTGTACAAAATCTGCAAATGACTTCAGGCAGTATTTAACCCTTGGGCAGTCCAGCTAAATAAGATTTTTTCATCAATAAGAACTAGCCAATACACAGCCTCTGTTATCTAACAATGCGCTCTAAATCTACTGTAACTTGCACGAACTACCTACGGACATGTCCAGATTCTGTCGTTGGCTACAAACAACATACTCAAGTGTTGATGTCACACAACTATTTTGATAAATCAAACTTTAGGACCAGCCATTGCCTCAAGTACTCTGTATAGATGTACACAATCGTTGTGTTCTGAATATAAACACTTAAAATATTTAAATTGGAAGATTTTCTATCGTTTTAAAAAATGTGCGACACCATACTGAAGTATTTTAACAAGCTCAATCGTCATTAGCTCTTAAGTTCAAAGGCATAAATGCCCAAAACACCTTGACGCAGAATGTAGACAACAGCGATGATGCATAAATTATGACTGATAGCACGCAAGGTTATTCGGACCAGGGCTATTGTGCTTACCGATCAAAACTTATAATTTATGCACCATGCTTATCCACAATCATAATTTATGCACTAAAACTTATAATTTATGTACCATGCTTATCCGCACTCATTTTCTTATGCTTCCGCATTCGTTCGCTCTTCTATATCTCTAATAAGCGCCTTTAAGTCCTGCTCCAATTTTCGAGGGTTGTCATGATCCAAGTACTCAATGTCATCTAGTCCATCTTCATCAGAACTATACGACGTCACCGTTGCTACGTCATAAACTGCTGCAACGTCTCTATACCGAGCGGGAAGTCCTCTACTGCATGTTGTCGGAAGGTCAATATCTGAATGTGTTTCGCTTAACGACGGTTTAGTACATGTTTCGATATCCGAGGGGCAAGTTTCGGAAGGTGGTCGCGGGTAACCAGAGCCGAGAACATCTTGCAAGTACAGTGAATGGCTGTCATCGTCTAGAGTTAACGAATATCTGTTCTTAAACTCATTCGTCGTCAGTTGTGTTTTAAAGGGTTCATATGGCCCACCATCAGAGGCATCAAGCTCGGGCACTCTACGTTTACCGTTCGGGCAAGTATAATGAACACCATCCGCTACTTTAGTATCCCGATAAAGCCTCGGAGAGTTGTTTTCCGAGTTCGGTTTGCGATCATTTCTGTAACTCCGCATAGTCTTCGGAGACCCAGTATCAGTCTTTGGTAACGATTGTCGCGATAAACATATGTGTTTCGGTATTTGTGGAACTAGGATGTTGTTAGCTTCTGCTTCACGGATGGAAGAACGCCTGCTCTCCGGTTTTGGAACAGCCGACGGCGACTGATAGACCTGCGCCATTGCTTCATCGTCGAGGTAACTCGGTTCGTCGTCCTCTTCTTCGTCTTCCTCTTTGCTTTGAACGAGCTCAGTCATCGGAATACCCAGATGGCTGCCTTCTTCGCTCAATTTTCGGTTGTGCTTTGAACGTAAAATGACGTCTTCCGGAACCCCCGTATAATCCCAGTGGTAGGCACCATGAAGCCGATCAGAGACTGCACTGCATAGTGACTCATTATCTGTGTTTGACTTTAACCTCTTTCCCTGCTTGGCTGGTGTGCTTACAGGTGACGGGTCGAAAGTACGCAAATATACTTTTTCTTCTCGTACAGAGCCATCCTCTGATAAGGGACGCTTGACACAAGAGTCTGTATGTGAAGACATCGAATCTCCAGAGGAACCTACCTGCTGTGGATCGTACAAAACTGTGCTATCCAAAAATCCTGCGCCATACTCTGGCGGTTGAGGTCCACGCTCCGGTGGTGCAGGTAATGGGAATGTTGCAAGTTCGTGGAAGTCGTACGGGTACTTGACTGTTGGGCTCATCTGCTCGTTCAAAGCTCTTCTCCTACGCCTTCGCATCCTACAGCACCGCCAACATATAATGACAAAGCCAATAAAGACTACCAACCCAACTAAGACAGCGATCAACAATATTGCTAGAAAGGACAAGCGTACAACTTTGCCATCACCAACACCCCCAGTACTTCCAGGGTTTTTCTTGCATGGCAATCCTGTTTTCTCCGAACAGTTACAGAAATACGTTCCGACTTTATTAACGCACGTTCCTATCTCACACGGGCGTGATTTCACCAAACACTCGTTGACATCCTTCTCACAAAACATACCCTTATATCCTTTCGGGCACTTACAAACCGGTCCATTTAAACTTTCCAGACAAGTTCCGCCATTGTCACAACGGGTACGCCGGCAGTATTCTCCATAACCACAGGTTTTACCAACCCGTCCGAGAGGGCAGTCACAACGGAACGCACTTCCAACTTGCCGACATGTACCGTAGAGACAAGGTGATGAGGCACATGGTGTTGTATCAATCTCACAATATCTGCCTTTAAATCGCGACGGGCAGCGACACGAAAAAGAGTTTCCATATGGTACACAGACCCCTTTATTCTTGCAAGGAGAACTTCCGCATGCACCGACGTAAACTTGACACTGTGCTCCAGAAAACTGAGCTGTGCAATGGCAGCGATATTCTATCTTATCATCAATCTGTTGATAGTAGCACTGTCCACCATTTAGGCACGGGCGATCCTTACATGACACACGGGCTGTGCAGAACGGACCCTTATGCCCTGGTAAACATTCACATCTGTAGGATGTAAGAGTGTTTATGCATTCACTGAAGTATGGGCAAGCGATCTTATCACACATGCCTGAGTCTTTGCATTGGGCTTGCACACTAAAGGCCTGTGCTGATTTTACTAATGAATTCGATCCAGTCCAAGGTAGAACAACATCGTTGAGTGTCGGTTGACGGAGGCAGCCTTTAAATCCGTGGAACGCTGATCAAAAGAAAACATGGCGATAAATTTTTAATGCTCCAATACATATAGAAAGTTGGGAAATTAAAAACCCTTCGGATATTCGTCTTCCTTCCTTCCCAGTTTCCCAAACTGTGAAAATTCAACAAAACCCTAACAATACTGACCCCTAATTTAGAGGGACCCAGGCCTCCATTTTGACTTTTGTTTTCTTCGTTTTCTGACTTGTGTACTAAACCTTCTGCTTTCAGGCCCACCCGCCCAATATGTTTCTTCTGGTCACTCCACAGGTATCCTTGTCTTGAATAAACGCAACATATAAGGAAGGGGTTGTCAAATTATTGACGGGGGGGGGGGGGCAGTTGAGAGTGTGTTATGTCCACATACAATTACAGCGCTGAGAGTGGGTTATGTCCATATACAATTACAGCGCTGAGAGTGGGTTATGTCCATATACAATTACAGCGTTGAGAGTGGGTTATGTCCATATACAATTACAGCGTTGAGAGTGGGTTATGTCCATATACAATTACAGCGTTGAGGGTCAGCTGTAGGCACAGATAAATAACTAAGCTACGTACACAAAATATAGCTAACTTAGTAATAGTTCACTGAAAACACTAAACTCAACTGAAATTAATAATTTTTCACTTGATATGTGAAAATTCAACTTAAACAATGGCCAAACATCAAATAAAAGAAAGAACTGTATTTAGCGGTATTACGATAATAGTGGAAGTCGTAAAAACTACACTAGTCACGCCAGTTCAAAAAAATCACATGCTCCTTTAAACAATTGTCACGGACTACGTCGCCTCTCAAGCCTATATACAAAGCTAAATTCTGGACTATAGCCTGTTTTAAAACCAGCACTAGATCTCTAGCAACTGGGTTTATGAAAAAAAGGAACTATCTGGCGATAATGCATGCCTCGCATGGCGACATATTACTATAATCAGTGAAGATTTGAGAATTTTAAACATGATCAGAAATTTCACTAACCGGAAAATCGTGGTTTGTTCCTCGCTCGGGTCTGTACAACTCCAGCTCCAAAGAATACCATGTTTCCATTAAGGTTGATTTTGACACTCTCTCCTGGGGATTGCCCTGAGTTTTCAAATTTGCCACCGTCGAGAGAAATGAAAGCAACTTTCCCGACACGACGAACCTCAACTTGATGCCACTGGCCATCGTTTACAAGTAATTCGTTAACAGAAGCAACGGCTGGCCCACTACCATAATCAAACCTGTATTGCACTTTGCCTCCTTTAATCTGATGGTAAAGAGAGAAAAATGAGAGAGGTGTTGTCAGGGGTCGTTAAGAAAGTAAAAAGGCACAGGTTACTGAAAGGTAGTCGGGGTCTAAAAAAGCGCAGTTAAGTCTCTTTACATGTCATTCCGTACCCAAAGTAGAAGTTGAACAGTAAATTGCTGACTCGAGGAAAAATGTCATCACGATAAAATTTTTCGCCACAAATAAGTTTAAGTTTTTTTTAAGTGTGGTACCACTGCCTGTTTCTGAAAAGAAAATTTCCGCTTGCTTAATCATTGCAGTAATCATCAATGACATTTAAGAGCGGGGTGTTGTACATAGTTTGTTGCCTATTTTTTTCGGGGTGGGGGACATAAGCTCAGGGGTTAGCAATACAAGTCGAATATCATACAGCCCTCGGCATCCACCGAAAACTCCGGCAGCGATAAATTGCCGTTGCAGGATCCTGATGCGACGGCATGCGACGACAGTTTTCTATTCAAGAGATTGTTCCCGGCATTTTAAAATGGAATTCTTCATGGATTTAGAAGTTTTCTACCGCGATTTATGGGCAGACTGTCACACCGAAATTGAGGAGGAATTTTTTCAGAACCTTGTAAGAACCTCCTCGGCAATTTTTTGCCGTCGCTATTGCCTTTGTCCACGGCAGTTACGACGGCACTGCCGAATGCCGTCGCAAATTCCGCGGGCTGTCATAACAGTAGAAATATGGTGGGCTTTGACAACAGCACATCTATCCCTTCCAAATGAAAAAAACCGAAACATCAAAACTTTCCGCGATTCACGAAAACCGCTGCTAGGCAACAATAACTGCAGTATCATCTTCCCTCTCGCTGCCGTCGCTAGCATTATCAAACCACACCAATACTTTACCTCGAGAATACAATAATCCTGGCCTTGCGCATAGAATAGGATTCCGTTCTTCTCCTCCGTGCGGAAAGAGATCTTGATGGTCTTAAAAATGACATCAAATGGTGAGATCAAAGTATATCCAATGTAACCACTGCCATCGAGTGTCACTGTGTCACCAACTGAAATAATAAAATATTAAATACATTAGACAAATACCGGTCGGGCGTAGAATTTCTAGGAATAAAATACATTAACCAGCCATCATATAAAGATATAAATGTACATGGATATGTTTGTATGCGTGTGTACATGTATGAAAGGAAATGTTAAAAAATCTACTCTTTTGACGTTTCGCGATAATTTTCCTGTGCAATATAAAAATATAATTGATTTGGCTCTGATGAAGATTCATAGTAAAACTTGAAATACAGGTTTCTGGTGGTGGTGACAGTTGATTAAATTACTGCACTGTCTCATGCAACAGTTGGGTTGGCACCTGTTGGTGTGTGAGGTACCGGGATCAAATACTTTTATCACCACAATCATGTTACACATCACCACGATCATTTTTCCACAACCACAAACAACCACACTCGCACGCACGCAGACACCCCCCCCCCCCGGCTATAAATATACACATATATGTGAC
>JAAAKL020012671.1:0-11685 GCA_010016065.2 Carybdea cf. marsupialis auct. non (Linnaeus, 1758)
CCAGTAGGTGTGCAGTTCATCTTGTACAGTATTCCCTCCCTCATTAAGACTTCCAGTGCTAAGTATCAGAGGTACATACCATAATTTTGATGAGAACTACTGATGAGAGACCAGGGCCAACTATTTTGTAATACCCATTACACATAAGTTTTGATAAGTTTACAATTTTTCCTTTATAAATACCTACTAGACCTGCATTCTTTGCTTGGCAAAATTATTTGAGAAGTCTCTCTCGGTAGAAGAGGGACATGCCAAAATTTTAGCAGAGCCTAATATTAAGATGCAGGTCCACTGGTTTTTAAACAAGTAAACAAATCTGTATAAAAGTATATTCAGTAAGTCTTGGTAAGTCATGTGTCTCTTGGAAATGAAAACTACCCAGTAGGTGTGCAGTTCATCTTGTACAGTATTCCCTCCCTCATTAAGACTTCCAGTGCTAAGTATCAGAGGTACATTCCATAATTTTGATGAGAACTAATGATGAGAGACCAGGCCAACTAGTTTTCAAAGCATCAACTAAATCAAACCTGAAGACAAATTATTGTTTTTCTGTACAGGTCGTTCTCAACCACCTCGCCTTTTTACAGCCTGGGTCTTTCTGTTTTGATCCTTTTTATATAGAAATAAATAAAGGCTATTTCTTGACAATTATTACATCTGGAAAGATACTTTAGTAAAATGAAATTCTGTGACAATCCCATTGGTGACATAATCTTTTATCTCTCTAGTTACTTTTCAGACTTATCATTTCAAATCCTCTCTTCTCAAAGACAATTATTACATCCTGCCACCCTGAAGTTATACAAAATTGGCCAATTAAACATTTTTATCGTTCTGTGACGGTGGGCCATGAATCCATCAAACATGTTACAAAGGCCAATAAAAATAAGCACAGTAAATTGTTGACGTTCGCCTCTTACAATTTCCTCTCCATCTACTGATATGATAACAACAAGCACTTTCTGAACTGCTGACTTCCGCATCCATGAAAATGGTGATAAGGGGGAGGATGTAATGACATGGCATGATGTATTTGAACTTTGATCAAGTACACCCGCAGGGGTATTACCCTTCTTTGTTCAGTAATATACCCATAACAGAGTAATTTTTCTTCTGTGCAGCTAAATGGAGGGAGGGGTGCCCCATCCTACCCTTGGGAATACCGTAGTCAGCAGGGATGTAGTAACTGTGGAAATATCTGCTTGTATCAGTTGTCACGTCTGTACCAATTGAGTAGATTTTGTGTATTCAAATAATGGCTTACCCCCCTCCTCACGCCCCACCTTTGAGAGTTGTTGCTATGCTCCTTAAAAACTAGGAACTCATCTTCTGTATAGGCATAAATAGATACGCACCCCTTGATTGTTTATAAGTCATCGCCCTATGCCCCGCTCTTGTTTATCCTGAAACAACAAACATTAACGTTGGCTCAAAGAAAAACCATTTCATGCTCCATTTACGCGTTATATTGTTTGTTGACTTCGTTGTTTCGTCCACACAAAATTTTCGATATCTGAACAGTCACCATGGCAGCATTTAAGTTAAACCGACAATAACATGGGCGGTGTACAACAAACTTTGAACTGCGTCCCAATCAGTGCTCTATAAATTTCGACAAAACAACAACAATCGATCTACTGCTATTTTTCTTAAGTGAATAGGTGGTACCAGCTGCTGGCTAAATCGACACATTTACCTACCATAATTGTCAAGCCGCCCTAGCCTTAGCATTTATCAATTTCATAGAATTTCATTTTAACTATGTTATTATCTGCACTTAAGACAAGACCATCTGCTCCTAAAACCGATCAGTTGAGCCGCAAACGATGTGAATGACAGAAGTCGAAGTCACTGTTACACAAAGCAACTAGGTTTTTATGTATCTCTTGGAATAAATTCTTCATGTGTGTAGTCCTCGGCCATCGGTGAGGACAGAAAGGCCATATTTGACTAGGAAAACGTTTGACAAGAAATGCTAACAGAAAAATGTAGTCTGACCTAAACTAGCATTAAAAGTCTAAAGCGATAAGCTATTACTGACGAGATACAATCGAAAACATGCACTAGTAACCTGACCTGGCCGTATCTATAGTAACATTCTAAAAGTAAAGCTTCGTAGATAACCTCGAAATATGACCTATCCATGATAACACGACTAAAACGATATGTCCTCCACTCGAAAATCTTGCAACTCCCTTTCGTCCTGCACATATTCCCAAACAGTACTCGGATACCTGGAACCTCTTGGCATGATCTGACCAAAAGTTTTTAATCTACCCGTAAAGAAAGTTGCACAAAAAAATTTCCCTTGATACACCTTCTGCCACCTGCAAGAGATATGACTTTACAGAAGAGTATCACAAACTTGAAAATGGCATCCATAAACTCCGTGCCCTTCCTGACGATAAAAGCAATTTGTTTCCCTTCTAAGTAGATTGATCCTGAAGACATAGCGATATCGAGTTCAAAATGTTAATAACTGTTCATAACATTATGAAGCCGGCCTCATGTGCCGACCATTTCCAAAACAAATCCTAAGATATGACATCAGCAGCCGGAGTTTCCTTGGACCATGTTTCTCGCCGCTGTTAGAGGTAGCTCAACTCCTTTCCGTAGGAAGCTTATAAGGTCCCCACAGCCGCTACAACAGGCTTGAAATGGCAGGAACAATACGTAAAAGACTGCAGCCAAGAAGCCAAGTGGCCAGCAAATGCAGAGAAGAAGAATGAACCAGACAATCGACCACAGCCACCCTACGTTCGCCATTTTTAGATCGTTGCTCGTTTGATCGCCCCAAAGGTGGGCGTGGCGTCACCTCTCTTATAAACAAACAAAAAGAAAACAAAAGAGGAATTGGGCTCGAATTAAGAATACGACGAAACGGTCTCTATTGAGGCGAAAAGGACAAGACAGGACGCGATTGTCTGGCGGAGATGCTGGGGATGACGGAGGAAATTTTAAGTTTAAAATTTAGGAATGATATGATCTGCTATTATTACCGTGAGCAGTGCCTCTTTTGCTTATTGCTGACAGGGACTGATTAGAATCCACACAGAGTAGCCTATTATAACTTCGATTGTATTGACATAGATATGTCAGTCAAAAAGATGAGGTTGCCTAAAATTGCCTTTCTCGACCATGGCCTGTGCTACAGAATTTATAATGGAGAGCAAATGTTATCACGATTCACTACCACTAGAGGAAACAGAAGTGATAAGTAAGAGCAGTCGATACCAAAGAAACTGGCTATAGTTCAGTATTACGCCTCCCCCCAACGAAAATCGGGAATACGTATTTCTAAGCGAAAATAAGTACGGCAAACGATTCTACAGTATCTATATTACATGTAAATATGGAAATATAACACAAGCAGTTGATTTATCATATAATAATGAAACGATTTCAATGCCTACCCCACAATTAAGGCCTACTATACAGTGGCGATTTGATGCCAAAAGTTATAAAAAGGCGTGTCGTGGAATCTTAATTCGAAATCGATAACCTTGGTAAACAAATATATATTTATGGATATGGAGGAGTCTAATACTGGGAAATTAGGCAGGGTGAGCTGTTTTCTCATTTTGACATAAATGAATTCAAGTTATGTTATATTGCTATTGTGGTGCAATCAAGGTCCAACGTAATGTCTACAATGCGGAGGGAAAGTGATGACGCCACAAATCAAAAGGTTTGCAAATAGTAATATTTGACTCCAGATATCGAAAGGCAACCCTGGAATAGGCTGTTTGCCAAAATACTAGTCCTGTAGTATATATAATGTTTTGACTAGACGCGATTGAATCTCAAAAATCTCCAGTCAATACTCGGTTGATATTCCTTTGATCCAGCATCAAATAACAAGGTTTTGTTAGAGAGATGTAAAACTTTGAAACCTAATATTTAGGTGTTGGGAAAGAGTAACATTCTCAATTTTGGCCATTGACGTTCTTTCTAATAGGGCAACATGAAAATTGAGTATTTTTTCCATAATTCAAAGATCTTTAAAATCGTGACGTCACACTTTCCCTCCGCATTGACATCAGCGCCTTTGTTAAAAGATGCGCTGAAAAACAATAGTGAACACTTTGAAGCAAATGATCAGATTCTAATTTTATACTTCCTCCCTGTTTTAAGTCACATTAACAGTAAAACCCTATGAACCAATGGACTTATCAGGGGGTAATAGCCGGAATATTTTTATATAGTAAGCTTAGTCTTACGGATCTTAGCTCTTTAGTCGCGGAGTTATTGATTCTAATTGAATACAGATTCTGGGAGTGCTACCCCCTGAGAATGACGAAAATTCAAACTGAAAGCTATTGTGCCGTTAGGCAACATCAGGAGGGAAAAGATGGTCAAGTAATGACTTGAAGTTGTTATCTTATACCATGCATTAAAACCTGTGAAGTTCCTTCAATGTTAACGAGGCGATTGACGGCAGGTATTCCATGTTAGCTGAGAATAATATCTGCCCGAAAAACGGTTGTCTAATATGTAAAACCTTTCATTAATTGGACCAGTGACATTTGTTTGTACTTAATTTTACTTGTTTATAAAAGACGAATCTACGTCACGACAAATCCGACTCAATTATACGAAATCCCAAATATTCCCCCCTTTAATAGAGAACTTATGTAAAGTTAGAGGACAGGATACCCGAATAAAATACGAGAACTAAATCACAGCAGATCTTGAATCCAACGTGTAACGCTCATAAACTATTTTTGATAGAAATTTACGTAGAATAACTGCTCTGGCACTCCATATAAAGAAACGGTATATTATATAAGATAAGGGCGAAAAATTTCGAAGTTCCGCGTGAAATATGTAAAAAAAATCAGGCGGGACACCCTATACGCGTTTTAAAGGAACGTTTTAAATTGTCGGGAAGCCATTAACCGAGGCTTCATAACGAATTTCGACAGTCTTTTATTTAAGCATCAACAGGTATAGAAGGTAAGGGCCTTTGTACCCATACATTTTGTATTAATGGCCAATTATTTAAAATATGTTAACGGGTCCCGTGTCACATAGCCATATTTGTCAGAAATTTAAAATTTTTGAAATTATGGTGATGTTACTATTTACTTCAGTTTTGAGACAGTCGCCATCGTCTTTGACAGATCAAAAAACCCTAAAATTAATTTCGTAGTTTACTTTACATTTATGGCCTCGTAATATATCACTTGTTGGAAGTTAAACGTCTGGTTTTAATTAAATCATTACGTAAATTTCTTTAATGGTAAGAATCGCTTTTGTTTTTATCAACGGGTCGAAAAAGCCGATAACGTCTAGGGTTATACAATCTGGTTATATGATTTATGTTGGGATATGAAGGTTTGTCTTCATTAAGTCAGTACATTGCTACCTTTTTTATATTGCAGTAAAAACCGCTACATTTTGGGGGCTATTAAATCGTATAAAGTATATTCAGCTAATATATGTTTGAATATAAACGTTTTCTTTTCATTTAAAGCATTACGGACCTCCTTTTCAACCTAAATTTGACCAATAAAGGCTTTTTGTATTGACGGATCAAAACTACCCTAAATGTCGGAGGCTGCTCCACACTTACAATCGAATCATCTAATAGATGCTCAGATATTATCGTTTGGTATTCATTAAAAACCATTACGTAACTACTTTTTTATCTAAATTGCGCTAATTAGGTGTTAATGGGCAGAGGTAAGTTTATTTGCAGACTGTTATGCATACGCATTCCATAATCAAACCAAGCATCTTGTGAAATTATTGAATTTGCTAACCATGCCTAGCGAGTCCGTCTCGTTCCGTGGTTATGCGATCAGATGGAATTATTCATCCGAGAACCCATTCTTACTCAGTCGTAAAACTTACCCACTGACTCTGTTATTACAAAACTGGCGGAACGGATTATTGACTTGGGTCTTACTCACCGGATTAATTCAGCTGTGAATTTCCGTGTTTGTTAAAGCAGTGTGGGTTCCGAAGAAGAAATAGTAAAAAATTAACTGTACGAAATCCGTTGTCAAAATGTCCGCCAGTCTACCATGGTTATCGTTTCGCCGTGGCACTAATGATTCCCGCCAATTCGATGTATCTGCGCAGGATAACAAAATGTCGAAAAACTGATTATGGTGTAGGCGACAAGCGTAAACGACTCATGATTCAATTGTTGCCGAACGAAGGGCATTGCACGGCTCAATGAAAGCCACAGGTGGGGTGATTCGATTTGCTTTTGATTGTTTACTGGGGTCACTGAAGCGAGTCGATTTGCCGATTCTCAACGTTTGAGCGAGCGAAGGTGAGAGCAGTTAACCAGACGCATGGAGTGATAGGTGCTGATTAGTTAAACGACGCCGTGGTCCATTATCCGTAGCCACAGTCCAACCGGTACAGGGGGACCTTACTGTGGAAGGAACCTGTTAATCGAAAATGTTCACTGCGGCTAATAGAACAGGCAACAATGCGGTCTCAAATTGAATGAAGAGTCATTGTGATAAATTTTAAGAAAATCTTTTACTATTTATTTGGTCCAAATAAGCGTATTATTGTTTGTAATTTTGTATATTTGTTTACATTAATAATTTTATGTTTATTTATTTATTGATTTATTTTCGTATATGCTAATTTTCCCTATTTTAATCTTTGTTTGCGTGCATTAATTTCCGTTTTAATTTTAAAACGGAGGCTTCACCAGAAAACATGCTTTCGATATGTAATAGAAATAAACTTAAAAATTTTTAAAATAATAGAAACTTAATTAGAATTAGTTATAATAAAGTTAGAAACTTAAAAGAAACTTAAAAGAAACTTAAAATGAACTTAAAGTTTCTCATAACTCTAACGTATGGATAGTACATAAATGCCTTGGCTTATGCTATAAAAGCGGCAAACTTTGTATCTGTCTTTATTGAAACCAAAACATTTTCTCAAGGTACGAGTATTCATTGTTTTTACCTTCGTGAATTACGGATTGTCCTTTATGGAGGATGATTGGTGTCAATTTATACTGAAATTTCTTGCGAATCCATAGTTTTTGTGTACTACAGACAGAAGTGTTTTTAAGAACTAATCAGCTAGTTATGGTTGAACATAAAGTTGAACTTAAATTGTTTGAAGTCTGTTAGAAGCTCATGGAACTCAACTGCCACTTAGAACCCTATGCAAAATTTGTACTTTCGAAGTGGTGGAAACTTTGTTATGTTATGCATGACTGCATGAGTACAGCGTGCTTTGTTACCTTAAAAATTATCCCGCAGACTTATGATGGAAATCAGTTAAGTAAATGAACAGGGCGACATGGCTAAAGCGTGCAAAATGTGTGCACGCGCGACTGTCTGCCTGCCTTTGAGACGTCTTATAAACGGTTTTCAAGTCCAGGGTTAGCCAAGCATAAGCACTCTTGAGGAGATATCCTGTGATGTTTATTTCAAAGACATTTGATTAGATGAACCAAGAATGAGCGCAAGAGAGTCCAAGTTTTCCAAAGTTACATTTTCGCTAGAATACCCCAAAGCGCATCTCGATTGAACTCCTTGTTAATTAGGTGCCCCATTGGATACTTCTTCCCGCTGCAAACTCCCCTCTAATAGCAAGAACCCCTTTGAACCAGTTGTCCCACTATAAACCCATCTTTAATACTAAGCAAACCATTACATGGGCTTTCGCCGAATAGGCGCCAATTCAAAGCCTTGAAAGAGCCCTTAGAAAAGCGTTTCCTTCTTACACGCCCCTTCAAAAGCAGAAGTCCTATAAAATAAGGTGCCCACAATAAGCGCCCCTTTAATGGTAAGCAACCCATTGTATGAGCAGTCCCCACAATAAGCACCTATCTGATAGTGAGCATCCCATTGTATGAACCCTTCTGTCAATAGGCACCCATTATATTAAGGATCCAAATTCTTTTGCCGCAAGCTGTAACATGCTTAGTATGCTGTAGAAGCGCGTATTCGTCAAGTGTACTTCAGAGATTCTTAGTGCCATCCTTACTACTGTTGCTTACTATCAATACCTGGACGATACCATGCCCTACACAAAGTCTTTCCGTAATGTTGAGGCTTAAACCGTCTTATAGAGAAATAGTGATTTCGTCAGATAGCCAATAGGTATACGTACATTTCTTTATTTGTAAATTTCAATCCTTACGATTGTTTTATTATTTCATTGATGACGTCAGGTTCCTTCGAAACGTCATACGAAAAATAGCTTTTAGACCTAAAACATCATTAGTCGTCGTTTTAGCTCGATAATCATATTATGTATAATTACAATTTTTTGACAAATTCACCAGTTGTGCATTTCTTGAAAATTTTTAACGGAGTAGTACATATGTTACGGATTCATTGTGCTATGCGTTTTTGCCTGACACTGGTCACAGCAATCAACTGAAATTCGCGTAGAAATGTTTGGAAATGGGAGCATTGGAAATTATGGCTGCAAATAACATCCGTATGAGTGACACGTTTTCGGTTACGTATGCTGTTGAAAAATTTGTAAGTTGTAAACAAATTCATGTTGCCAAAAAAGCACAGAATTCAGGTTTTGATCAGTACAGCTTCCGGAGCTGCAAAATGGAATAAACAAGGCGATTTAGAAATACCCTGAAGGAATCCTGTTGACAATTGTTTTTACATACCTGGTTTTCAATCAAATGTTCGTTTGCTTGCTGAGCTACTTTTGGAAACTATAGTCTTAGTTTTACAAACACGACTAGATGAATTAACGTGTTTTTCAATAGCACGCGATACAGATGTTATTTGCTATGATGTGGTCAGATGCCTTCATTTTCTATAAAGACCACGAGAATTCATTCTACCTTCACTACAAACTATTGCTGTTTCCAGTGTTGGGCGAAAAGGTTTACCGATGTGTTACTTCATTGACCCAGTGATTATATATCACTTCGTACAAAAAGGGTAACCTACTATCATATGTTACAATGCTGTCCCACCACGCATGCTCGTGGTTCAGTTTAATTCTTCCACTGAAGTCAAACTCTCACTTACATTTTTATAATTTCGGTTAAGAATTTCTATTATCGTTCATAAATATTCAACCTTTAAAAGGATACAGTAAGAAAATCACTAACTTTAAAAACTTTGCCTCCCGGTGTTGCCAAATGGCACAATCATCATATTCCGCTATCTCCGGTAAAACCAGATTGCGTACTAACATGAGAAAGTAATTTCCATTGATTCCGGTCTTTTGTTGTCGTGTTTACTTGGCTCAAGTTTAGCTGAGACCAAGTATAAACGTTGTCGCACCAGCGCTGGCCTGCCACAAGGACCGGGCAACATCACGTTTATAAAGTAGGCCGTGAGCTCGTTGTTCTTCAATATTTGCTCGTTATTCCTTAGTTATATAGCCATGATGCACAAACTTTGGCGCGGGACCTGCAGGAGTGACTCTCGTTACAGCCACATAGAATTTATGAAGGACATTACTTTTATTGCATTCCCTAAGCCAAAAAAAACTGCAACAAGAGAAGTGTAAGCTTTGGCGGGTGTTAATTGAAACAAACTTCCATGCTGAAACAGGTTTTACGTCACTTAATAAAGTACGATGCACGAGTTACCTCATTTTTTTTGCCAAAATCTACCTTCTTGTCCTATAGCCAACTTGTTCTTTGTCGACACAGGTACGTTTTCGTGTCAAAACAAGAGGTTTTGCCTAGACTTTGAAGGGAGATAAAGGTCGACCAAAAGGTAGTTAATTTTGTTTCTCCGTCATGCACTTGACCGCTAAATATATTTTTGAAAGACAGTTATCAGAAAAAAATTTGCATTGTGCATTTTGCGTTTGCATTGTCGTTGAATGACATTCATATAGTAGTAAATGTAATACCGAGACTTTTCTTGTAATCAATATGTTTCCAATTTATACAAGGGATTCCGGATAGTGCCTGCCCATGAATGCTTTCATAAATCTATGACACCACTGATGGCAGAAGTACGGGAGATGATGGGTGATGGACCAGTGTACATTTCGTTCGATATTGATGGACTGGATCCTGCATTCGCTCCAGGAACAGGTTAGTAAGTAGATGGTACCCAGAACCGATGCAAACATGCTCATTGCTCAGAGCCGACAATCATGGCTTGATGTAGTGTATTATTGTAATCTTTACTTGCCTCTTGGGAAATGGTGACCACCATCTGCATTTACAATTGGAGATCAGGTACCTGTTGCTTAATAATGACAGACCGGTTTGCTAGTCGAGGTAGATAAGACAACGAAGAGACGAGTATATATAACCATCAGACGCTTGCGCAGTTACAGCATACAACAGGCTATGCACCCGAAAGGTATATTGGCTATTCGTGTTTATGTTTTGGGAGAAAGGCACTGTTGTCGTGGTTCTGTTGAAAAGATGATGGAAAACAACCGGGTGCAGTTTAGTAGTTATTGTCTTGAAGTCATCACAACAGAGCCAAGAAGAGGCATAAAGGACACTCAACGTTTTCGTCGTTTAATAAATATTTTTGCGCCAGCTTGAATACGACACCTTGTAAATGAGGCCCGTGGTATTCACCATAAATGCAATAGACCAACAATTTGCTACAGAATTCTTTGCTAAAGCAACCAATACTCCATTATATCATTCTCTTTGTTCAACTTGCTGGAATCCCTGTCAGACACCAAAATTTCAGTTGCATATCGCTACAAGACAGACAGTTGATCAGTCCTTGCACGGAACAATCAGCTAAAGGCATGTTCCATCGATACTCCACAGATCTAAATAAACCTAAGGCATCCGCTGGACGTCTGCAGTGACTTCTCTTACAGGTATGGTTTAGGTGCAACTAATACCTGAATGCGTCAGGATCTTTACATTGTAAATGAAAGACTCTTGAGTAATGCTTATGTCCAGAAATGCACATGCCAACTAAGGCTCTAAGGTGAAACTAACAGTTAATCACGTTTAAAGATACACCTTATCATTCCTAAAAGGCAAGAAATTTGTGCACATCTATCAAACTGACGTTAGACACAACAGCTCTATTCTCATCCCACATAATGCGGTTCTTACAAGTGACATTCTTCATTCCAGAAATCGTAAATTTCCATTGCGAACATTCCAAGTATTTGCACTTAACGCCAATGTGGTCCACACATTGAAGTTGCTAATTGATTCTTTAACCGCTTCTATTAGTTGAAGACCTCCCTCACTTCTTTCTTTTTTCCCATTGACTGTTGTGAAACGATGCGCTGTTTCTGATGGCTTTTCTCCCTGGAACTCGCCTTCCCTCTTAATTTTACACTGACTATGATCGCTCCTAATGTTTTAGTAGCGGAATCTTGGCTAAGGGTCCTATTGAATACAACCTCGAGAAATTAGGCGGGGGGGAGGGGGGGGGGGTAAGAGGAGGGAAAAGCTCGATTGCATAAATTTGGGATTGAGATAGTTATTGATAAGACAAAAATATCCCGTACCGAAAGTTTGCTCACCAGACATCAAGTGGCCGTAGAAACAATGAATCAGAGTCTGAAATGGTTCAATCGGACGAGATACGTGTGTATCGAAGCTGCTTCAGAATATTGTAAAGTCTGTTTAAAATATACTAGTTATTTTGAATCTGTAATATATAAACGTTGACAGAGTTCCTCGTGTATACGTCGCAGAGAAATCTTGTTCCCTTCTCTCACATCAAGTGGCCGTAGAAACAATGAATCAGAGTCTGAAATGGTTCAATCGGACGAGAT
>JAAAKL020012672.1:0-12902 GCA_010016065.2 Carybdea cf. marsupialis auct. non (Linnaeus, 1758)
ACTAATGTTTTTTCCTTAAGGCCATTTTCAAATTTATTTGATCAATACTGTTCTGACAAATACCAAAACCTACCAAAATAGTCGCAGGAGCAACATATATGTGTAGAACACAAACACAAATGTGACTCTAACAAAAGTTATCTGAGAATAAACAAAAGCTGATGAGAAATTTTTTGAGTTTGGTAAGGTTAGCCTACTGAGGTTGTTACCAGCGCAGATTATGCTAGGTATGGTCTATTCAGGCGTGAATGGCCCAGATAAACTTTAAAGACCAGGAATGTGATGATATTCAGTGATACGGGTTCTTTCAATTTTGATGCTACCTACACCCCCCCTTGTGTTTTGACACACAATCTTCCCTAAAATATCCATATATAATAGTTGGATCGGTTGAGCCCGGCATGAGTCAGTTAACATCGAAGACAGTAAACTTAATAACATAAGTATTCCTTTGTGAATTTACAAATAAAACTGACAAATATAATCAAAAATGAATCCTTGATAGTAATTTTAGCCCTATTGCCGTGTTTTCTTACACTACCCATTTAACTCTTTTAACGGTGCCAGGGCATGATAGCGTACACTTTCTAAACCTCTGCGTTAAATTCAGTTTCCAAATTGCCATCATTTTTATTTCTGTGGTTACGTTAGTAGTAGGAAGCAACTTCTGCTGCTTGTCTTCGTTGACTTACACACCATTGCCTCAGCCTTTTGTTGATCAGGTTCATCGAAATCGTCCGTACTTTTATTTAATGTAATTTGTTTTCGCCTATATTTAGCAAAAATTCCTTTCTTTGAAAGATATGGAACCCCCGAAATGGACCCGTCTACTCTTAACCCGCACCTCATCTCACCTGTTCTCCTTCCCCGTTTTATGTTTCCTGGCATCATGTCGATAGGCCCGATGTACAAACAAGCGCAAGGAAGTAACTGCTTGTATTAATATTTATTACTTCCTATATGATCATGGGGATTATGAGCGACAAGCGAAATTCCTTTGTATGTACCGAAGATGTTCAATTAATCCGTGGCGTACCAGGTGTATCAACATTTTAAAAGCATTTCGCAACATGAATCAAATTTTTGAGGTCATAATTGACATAGTCCACATAGTTTCCAAAATCATAGTTACTTAGTTTTAGGCTATAGGAAGTCTTTCGCCGATTTAATGAATCTCAGCCAGCCAGATTGTTGCTAGTGGGCGATAACAAAAATATGAGGATTGATTTCAATAAGAGACCAGAAAAATACATATATGCATGAGGTGACGATTGAGGTTTATTCATTCGTACACTAGTGCGCTGGCACACCTTTGATATATTTACAGGGGGAAATCTCTTTATTGTATGCTCGTGTGCTATCAATAATGGCTCGTACAAAAAGAGCGTATCTTGCAGATGTTTCCATTATCAGATTCGATAGCTTCTTGTGATTCTGAATGTTTGTCGAGTTAAATTAATCGATATTGATTATGATGCTGGTTTGAACTGCTTCTACTTTTGAGGACGTTATCAGAGTACTTGATTTTCCTTTTGCAGCAAATTTATCTGAATAAGAATTCTTCAATTAGATCCTAGGTTCTGATGTTCTAGATTGCAATGGAAATACTGCATATCAGAAAAATGCAGGGATCATTTTCTTCTATCCGACTGTGTCATTTTGCCTTTTTATTTAAATACACATTGGATTTCCTGGCTTTACGATAACAGTAAAACTCCTAGCATCACGTTTCAAGTCTTAAAGTGTAATATGACATCATTGCTGTAAATCAAATTCAAGTACTTCTATGTTGATGATATAATAGTAAACCGTGGGAAGGATTTATCAGTTTATCAGCTCAATTTGAACAACAACGTTTGCTCCATGTTAATAATTGATATGATAGTGTGCACTCATTACGAAGACATGAGCGTAGATATCCGGTCTCGACATTGGCGTATCACAGACATAGTGTTCATCTAGTCATGGGAGGTCGTTAGCAATCTGCAAGTGTTCCGGCATTAGTTTTCATCCAGCGAATCAAGAAACTGTCGTTGTCACATGTTACTGTCACTAGTTATTCATACGTTCCGTACAGATGTATGGCACTTCATTATTTGATGAATCGTGAAGGAGACCGTCAGAAAAAATGATCATGAAGTGAGAGAAGCAAGAGGCAGGTACGGTGACCGTAATTTCTCTTCTTTGGTTTTTACTCCATCTGCTCTTCCTTTTTGGCTTTTAAGAATTTGACTCTTAGAATCAGAGCTGAGACTCTTTTCAATGATTTCAGCCTCTTGATGCTTTGAAGCAGCACAGAGTTTTTAGCACATTTAAATTTAATTATCTCCGTTAAATGTTGTTTGAATTGATTTAGAGACAGTTGTACTCTTTATTTGGATCTAAGATATTTCATAAATTTGCGATGCCTCAAGCAGCTATACCTCCCCGTTCGCCTTTCATACTTCACAGAAACATTTGTATTGCATTACGTTATGTCGATAATCGTCGAATGTGACAAATTTTTATTTTTATCAACTTTATTTGCCATTTTTGTTTGCCAATAGAATCGATATACATATATATAGGGCATTCGAGAGAGGATAATAAAGTAAGTTGATTTGAGTTGAGTACATGGTTTTCTGATGCAAACTACAACATTGGTGAGGTATCCAATGTTGCTACCAATGCACATGTTTTATGCATCACTTATTGGATGCCTGTAATCTCTATTAATCGTTCACATCGATGTTTGTTTGCCCAGGACGACTTCAATTTTTGTCCTGGTATTTCCTACTTAAACTTTGAAAGGTGCCAAAGAAATAAAAAGGATGTTACCGATAGAAACCCCAAGTGCACTGCAATCCTAGTAATGACACCTTGTGTTTCCGTTGTAGCATTTCAAACGTATCATTTCAAATCTGTTCTTCTCGGTGATACTTTTCTGTTTTATTAGTAATTCAAGCTTAAGGAGTACATTTTTACTATTAAGTAATTTTAGTGTGGAAGTATCAAGGTATATGTTTGCTTTCCCCTCAGAAAATTGTATGTATTTCGCAAAAGATTTTTTCACTCTCTTGAGCAATACGGTGTTTATTTGGAGTAGTCATCGGCTATGGAATGTATTTACAAACAACAAGACCTTAGAGTGAAGAACGAAATGAACAACACGGGTGATTCACACCGCTATCATATTATTAAGTACCAAAATATTGTCACTCACCCAGTATTTTCCTTAAAATATCTGCCAAGGTTTGTTTCCGTTTAGAAAGGGTGGGGAATTAAGAATGGTGCCCTGCAGCATTGCGATAGATAGCGGTTGAATTATATCTTTGGCAAATGTAAACTCAGTAGTGATTGTTTCCGGTTTTAGTGAATGAGAAGACAGATCATGTTAAAATTTGGCGGCTTTTAAACTCACTATCTAGGAAATGGAGTCGGTTTGCTACAAATCGCCAGTTGGTGCACAGGCTCGTATTTTTTTAAGATAGATTTTGAAAGCTTTTGCGAATTACTAACACAAGACTTTTTAGTGCATTAGTTTGGAAGAAAACATTTTAGGGCATCAAATTAGAGGTAGAGTAACCACAAGGTGGCTTGAATTCCTTGAATTCCTTGAATACTCCTGAAAATTTTCGGGTGTTTAAAATGCTTCTTGAATTTATTATTTTCCTTTGAATTTCTCAAATATTCCTTGAATTTTCCTTGAATTTTGTTGCCATGCGAGAAAATATTGAAGATTCAAGTTGTCAAAATAACTTTAACACTAGGCATTTTGTAGTTAGAGGCAAGGAAACGCAAAATCTGACTAGGGCCTCAGAGTGCCCTTGGACCCCAGTTCCTAAGCATGCTTGTTCCATTCGCGGGCCCTTGAATCCAAACATGTAGATGCGCTCTTTTTCGTGTGCTTAAAGTTTAAAGAAAGCCCTTGAATTTTTTTTGGAGAAAATCAGTGGCCACCCTTAACCAGACGTTTGTCATCAAGTTGATTAATTTTAAATTTTGTACCTTTATTTAGATACGTAGTGGTGAGAGCTCATGATTACGTCTGTTAGTGAAGGTACGAAATATTTAGATTGATAAACGTAACGAACAAAGTTATTGTCCTTTCTTTTGATATCTCATCAAACAATATCTTTGTTGATGTTGCAGTGATACAGCAAGTAATACATTCAACACATTTATGTTGTGAGTGGTTCTCAAATGGCAAACATTTTCAGGTTAAAGGGCGGATTAGAAGCTCTCACAGAAGTTGTCGGCCTAAAATCTACGACGGTAAGGCTGTACTGCAAAATGTTAGTACATCAAAAAACATGGCTAGAGCAACGATTCTCAAAGTTTTTGTAAGGAGGGGGTACGCCTTTGTTAAAACTAACAAATTCTGTGAAGTGTATATTTACTGGAGAACTTTTTGCAGATGTTTTGGGGCAAGTTGTTGTTGGTTCCAAGGTTGTTGTGGCCCTTGTCATAGTAGAATACCCGGATACTTGACTTGAGAGACATTATTCTCGTGCGGGAGCAACATTTGGGACAAAGGAGTCTGCTATTTTCTCCATCTTATTGCCCATGTCTGATCTAAGGTACATACATGTAATGTACAGGAAATAAATGAAATGATCGAGGCTTCTTTTTCATGATAGATGGGGTGTTTGTTGTATCTTTCCATATATCAGGTTATTTGTTCCAGGTTAGCATGGTCTTCTCAGCCTTTAAGAAGGTGGATTTTTTCTTGATGACCATGTTGGAAGGGCTAGAAATCAATCATATTCAGACACTTTGAATGTGTAATATTTTTTAGCTAATTAGTGATCTAGATCGTAAATATCAGCAATGGATAGTGAGCACGTTGCGCCATCGGGGTACAATTAGGTCAACATGTGTCATTTTGTTGTATAATCCAATCGATGATCAGTGAAGGAAAGGGTGCTCAGCTTGAGTATACCAGTTATTTCAACTAGCAGTCAATTTTTATGGCCGTCTTTGGACAACACCCAGTCCCACAACCACCAGAAGAACACTAGGAGAGGGGAGAGGGTCAACAGCAAAAGGGTCTAATACGCATAGTTTCATTGAAAGGTATAACAGCAAAAACTGAGAAAATAAAGCAAGTCAAAATTATTGGAATGGCTCTACCTCCTTACACCACGTTGGCTAGGTCTCCGATAATGTTGGAACGATTGTGACTAGAATGGATGGGAATCGTTGTATGAACCTGCGGAGCTTCCTCTTAAGTTCAATTCCGTAGTGCGGGATCCACGGGGACAATATTGCTTGACCACAAAAGCCTTAAGAGATAAATGTTTACCTCTGGCTTTGTCCGCTGCTTCGCGTAGTTATTAAACTGTTATCAGTAAGGAGATCGGTCTTCTTTTTACTCGCGACGACATAAATGACTGAAAGGTACCTCACTGCACAGCCTACTTCCAACGGCAGTATTTTTTTTGTTCCTGATTATAATGACGAATGACTGTTTTTCTTGCATGATCGGCTCCTGACCTAAATAAAGAAAAGTTTTGTTTTCTCTTACCACTTCATCGATGATCCAGTGTCTCAAATATGGCTAAGCTTGATCCTAAATTTTGATCAGCGTCTTTTGTAGGCGAAATAAAAAGTTTAGTGCCAGGAGTGCGATGCATGATTCAAACAGCAAAACAGTAATCCCTCTGTGCGATATATTGTCTGAAGTAAATGAAAAGTTACTTCCACCACTGTTTTTAAGGATTATTAGGTGAGCACCGCTTTTGTTAGAGAAATCATAAGGGGTTTTTCTCCATATTTCAAGAAAGAAATGATCTGTAAATTGCTGTAAAATACAAGTTATATATTATGGGCCAATGTGCCAATCAAAAGAATCATGCAGTCACACCCTTTGCCTATAGGGATGTGAATTTCTTGGCTACAAGATCTCTGTAAAACCCTACTGAAAACATATATAAGGACCATAAGGAAATCAACTGCCTAAATTCTGAAAATTTACTGACATTTTAAGAAATCCTGAGCGTTAGTTTCAAGTACACGCCATTTCTAGCCCAGTTTTGTTATGCGATAACTTGCGGTGACTTCACCATCGAAGTTGCGCATTCAAACACTCCTACATTGACACGCGTTCGAAAGAAGGTGCGAAGCGGAGTTAAAGTTGAGATTTGCTTAATAACGAAATTACGTTTCCAGTGATTATTTGTTCCTAATCAACTACTGCTTACGTCAAATTTAAGCGATTGCTAATTGCTACCTCGAGTAAGCATCTTCGCTGCTGTCAACGTTCCTCTATCAGGGTTCGACACGTAATACACATGAACATTTACTGGTTAATTAAGAATCATCAAGTATAACTGGTCCGTATTGTCCACTCCAAAGTGGATTGTTCATCTTTTCTTAAAGAAGTGAGAATAAGTGAAAGTGATTGACCCCAGGAGAGCATCTTTGTACACATCTAATCATACTCGTGGATAAGCAGTCTTTCGCTTGGTCTTTGAGGGTAGGTTTTCCCTTATTACTCTATTTTTGATGCGACATTTTGCAGTATAGTTTAATATATGATTAAAACCTCTATAAAGGGATCATTATGGAAACAAGTTCAATTGAACTTTGTAATGCTATCTCTGTCATTTGAAATTACAGGACATTTGTTGACAAGTTGTTCGATGTAAGTTAAATTTTGTTAATGATAAGTTATTTGTTTCCTAAAAACTTACCTTCGTAATTTTTACATTTAATTTAGATTTTATCGATATCTTATTACTTACTTGAACTGTTTTCTTACTTATAGATTGGGCTTGATTTTGTAGATAGTAATTACCGTATTTTATATAGGCGACGGTTTTAATTTTAATGCACTCCAGTAGCCGGAAGACAGATTTGAAAGTCATTCGATCTACTTTGACCCAATGATTTCGATGCAACAGTACCATCCTCTGATATGAAAATAAAGTTATTTCATTTAAAGTCCCAACTTTTTAGTATATTATGACAAAACCTAATCAGATTCGCAGTGAATAGGGTGTTGACTGATTTAGTATTAACAATATTGTAGAATTACAAGGTTTCGTGCATTGTTCATCTATTTTCAATAATATGTCGTTAAATTGAAGCTCCGAGATTGCTAACCTAGGAAGATATTGTCCGTTCACTAAGGCTGGCGCTCTTCCTTTTCAAATTGTCATAAAATGGGAGAGTCCTAATCAAGTGCTATTTGGGGTAATTGTTGTGAAGTTCCCTAGCATTTTGAGCCTTCTGGGGATTTTTCATGAAAATATCATAAAATAGGGAGTCATTAGCGCATGAAATGTGGGGTGAAAATTTTGAAAAATTGCAATCTGCCCCTCTGCAATTAGGCACATGAGAGTACAGAGTTGAGAAGCCACATGTAGTAACTTCAAGTGGCTCTACAAGTCACTGTCATAAACATAAACATATCATTCTGTAGGTTGTTGCAAAGATGGAGCTAAGATAAAGATACCATTTCCAGCCACAACTTTCTTGGCCTCGTTATTTTAGACTTAATTAAACCAATGTTTCGTTTCAAGCGCCGACATTGGTACCTCGATGGTAACACGTTTTTCACAGCTTTTAGTGTTTAAGATTGTGCGAAAGGCATGAAATTGTCTTTGATAGTTACACCAACGCGTCAACAACGAACGATATAATTAACATGATTTGCTGAGCTTTTAAATGACTATCCATGTTTATAGTCATCAGCCAGCAAGTATACGATTTCGATGACCATCTATTCGCAATTGTCAACCTATTTTGCTATGTATATAAAACGGGTCTTGTTATTCGCGGTCCGAGAAACGTCAGCAAACAGGACGTGAAACCTAGGGTAGCTGCGGTATTTCACTTTTCCTTTTTTACCACTGCTTTGTAGTGAAAGGTATCTGATGTGTACTGATCTCTCTTTTATAACTAAAATTAATGATTTCACTTTTATGGTGATGTCTCTCGTTCATACAAAAATACAGCGTGGTGTGAATTATACCAGCAGACGCTGACTTACCCGTTTGCTATTCTTTAGTTACTCCAGTTACATTCTAAGTTGGATAATGGAAGACCAGGATTCCACTACCACACGGGTTCTTGACAAAGATCTGCTTATAGTTCTAAATTAAAGCTCCCCAAGGTATGAAACGATGTACAGCTGTAGCATCCAACAAGCTGAAGCAGTTTTGATTTCCCATCGGTGTTGCCAAATTATTCATGTAGCTCGTCGCCCAAAGTTGCATTCTTCGATTAAGTTTAAGACCGTAAGTCTCTCCTTGGTTCGTTCAAACGCCAAAAAAACGCCCAAGTAACAGTAATAAATTTTTAGTTTGCTATCCGATTACAAAATCGCCCTGTGTGACATGCTACTATATCTCTCTCCCGTATTTAAACTTTCACCGTTCCAACTTGTTGCAGAATCGAGAAGTGAAATTTGGGTGTGATTTACTGCCAATGATTCAGAGATCATGCTAATATCTTAGATTGCATATACTAAGCCATAGAATTCACTAATAATCTAAGAACTATCGGCCAGTCACTTTTACTTCGTTAGTTGGATAGGCCAATTATTTGGAGACGCCCTAGCAAATGTTTGCCTACAGTTCTGTGGTTACAATTTAATAATAGTCAAGAAATGATGTGACATATTTCCTTTCGATGTTTTCGAATGAGGAGTCAATTTTCGAATTATATTGAGTATTTATATATGAAAATGGCGCTGATGAAGCTGATAACGAAACGAAAAAGTTGGGTTGCTGGTGGTGGTGAGAATTCGGGATCGCCTCCCTGATTGCTGCTCCAAAGTATTGTAGTTATGCCACTCACAGGAAAAGCTCTAACCCAACATCTAGCACAGACTTATGACGATACCCCAAGGAAAACAGGGCTACAGAGTTGTAAACAGGAGTCCGTTCAAGGTTAACATAACTGACAATTATTTACTCAGTGGGTGTATAGTAAGCTGTACAAATGAAGCTATATTTATTTGTGCTAATATTTTATAATTTTATGCAGTTAATGACGATCAGAGACCAACTAGCCCCTCCCTACCCCCTCAATTTTATAGTACCAGTGAGTTTGCTCAGTATGTAGCTATGATATTTCTTTTTTAGTGACGACCATGTGCTGTGTACACACTTATTAGGGTTATCGATACTCCTATGATGCGTGGCTCTGCCATAACACTCACAGTAGTTCATTTCGTCACAAACGGCAAGAGAAACAGAAGCCATTGGGATAAATCTAATCGATTTTTAGTATCAAAATTCTAGTGGCAAGGATTAATGTCTTTCATAGTTTGGATTAATTTTATCTTATGGATCACATAAAGGTTTTGTCGGCTTCTTTCTATAAACTGATGAGGTACGGAACCATTACTTCTTCTGTTAATGCTGACCAGTAAATAGGATTGGGTGTAGTTTTAATAGTCGCAGCCTCCTCTTATTGCACTCCTTTTCTTTTTCGTAGTCACCGTGGTCTTTTTCATTCTCATCCTATTTATTTTCTTCGTCATCTTTGGCAGTAGCGTCACCATCTTGTTTTTCTACTTCTTCTTAATCTTCATCATGAGTATCAATGTACTAGTAGTATTCTTCTTCTTGGATGTTTCTTCGCTTTCGCCCTCTTCATTTTTTCTGCCGTAGTCTTATTATCTACGCCAAAGTCTTCTCGTCGGTTTGTCATCATCATCATCACCATCATCATCATCATTATCATCTTTATCATCATCATTATCTTTATCATCATCTTTATTATGGCTATCATCCTCCTTGGGCTATTTTTTCCATCGTATTATGGATAATCATCATCATTATTATTATCATCATCGTGATGTCGTCATCATCATCATCATTGTCGCGTTTCGTCCTTTTTTTCATTGTTTTTATTTTCTTCGGCCTTTTCTTCTTTTCCGTCGTTTTCTGTTTTTTTTTTCTCCATCGTTTCTATTATGTTTTCTTCTCTCCGTCTTGTGGATTATCATAAACGGCATTATTGTGTGGTTGTTCATGCAACGTTGCCCAAGGTATAACGTATGTAGGCCTAAGTGACGGCGCATTTTGTGCTCTTTAGTACAGACCTTGGTAAATTTGCGAGTTGGTGGCAGTGTCATGTCACTTTTCACCTTCAATCTAACAAAGAGGCTGACTGGAAGATTCTCATGTCTATTCCTTTACGACGAGGTTTACGATAGTTTACGTCAATAACTGCATTGAATGGTTGCCATTTCAGCCACATTCGTTATTATAATGGACGTAGCTAATTAATTAACTCTGAGCAACAAGTAGCAGTGAGTTGCACAGTAAATAGTTATTACTTATGTAATACAAAAAGCTAGAAATGCACCTTAACTGAAAACATCTGTCATGAATTCCCTTAATTTCAAATCGACGGACACGATGCTCAATGCTGTTCTTAAGATATACCAGGCAGTAAACCTAGCCACAGATAGTTTTAGCACTAAACAAATTTAGAAAACAAATAAGGACATAACTTGATGTAGTAAACCAACATAGGGATTAATATGATAATATGTTTTCTTTCTATGTCACCTTTCTCAAATATCCACCTGACTGTCATAAACGTTGTAAAAGTTTTAATTTCCTCCTTTTGATTTTTATTAGACTTAAAAGCTTCATTTGCTTAAACGTAACCCTTCGCCCAATATTTGTCCAACTGATTTTGCTTTTCGTTGCAATTCAATTATTAAAGCTACTGTCATGGACGGACGTTCTTGCTTTTTCTGCTGTGGTATTGTAGATGAATACAGTTGACTCAGTCTGTTATTTCAGTCCTTTGGAATGAGGATAGCCGGGATAGCAGGAGCGAGATATTTTGCAAAGCAGCGTACCAGACATTTGACGCACCAAAATAAAGCAAATAGAAAAGGTATGTAACCGTACAAAGGTCGCATGTTAAGGTCATATCCACCTCATTCGTGGATGCTGAAAGGGATAATCTTTTTGAAAGTGTGACAGAAACGTCAGGAGTGATGATAGTGGGGGGAAATGTTGACAATGATGACTCATTTGACATACAGTGGTTTGTTCATAATTGGGGTCATTCTGATACGCGTGAGATTGTTCGCTGTCGCATTGCGAAAAGTGTTAAGATATGAATGTTGTAAACGCCCTACTCGGAAAAAAGCTCCTGTAAGTATGCTGGAACATATAAGCGACGCAGTATCAATGATCAAGAAATACGGTGAAAAGTGTGACAACGCGCCGGGAAAGTCATTATGCAGGTACACATGAAGATTGTAAATTCCTTACTAAACGTAATGGCTCTGTTGTTGTTTGATAGTAACAAGACGGTGGATGCGAATAGCCATGCAAATGTATACGATGACTGAAGTCATTATTTACAATTGTAAGGACAATAATTATAAGGACAACAATTACATGGACAACTATTATAAGGACAACGATTATATGGACAACAATTATAAGGACAACAATTATAGGGACAAAAATTATAAGGACAGCAATTATAAGGACAACAATTATAAGGACAACAATTATAAGGACAATAATTATCGGGACAACAATTATAAGGACAACAATTATATGGACAACAATTATAAGGACAACCATTATAGGACAACAATTATAAGGACAACAATTATATGGACAACAATTATATGGACAACAATTATATGGACAACAATTATAAGGACAACAATTACATGGACAACAATTATAAGGACAACAATTATATGGACAACAATTACAGGGACAACAATTATAGGGACATTAAATATGCGGACAACAATTATAAAGGCAACAATTATGGGGACAACAATTATAAGGACAACAATTATAAGGACAACAATTATGGGGACGACAATTATAAGGTCAACAATTATGGGGACAACAATTATAAGGACAAAAATATTATACGGACAACAATTATAGGGACAGTAATTATAAGGACAGCAATTATGGGGACAACAATTATAACAACAACAATAATAGTGACTAATATTATAGTGTTACTGTGACTAATATCATCTAAGATTATACACAACAAAGATGCAAAGAAATAAGTTTAATTGCAAGAAGCTATTAGTTGTACACAGAAAGAAAGAATAAGGGTAGTAGTGCATGTAGCAGGTGTGAAAACTTACAATCCTAAGTAAATGATGTCGACGTTTTGGCAACTTTATGTAGATTACCTTGTGTTAAACTAGTGTGATTACAGTTAGATATGTCCTATAGGGGGCAGTTAACTGACTGCAAGCTTTATCCGGCCATGCTCTAGAAGTCCTTAACCAAGTGTTTTCCCGGTAATGACTGAATGCAGACATCAGTGTTATAAAATCCCGAAAGTAAAAATCGTTGGACCACGGGGGATGGGAACCCATGGTCTCCGTAGTTGCGCAACGACGACACTTTTCCATTAAGCTACATTCCCTTATCAACGACAGAGAGGAATTTGGGATGTTTATTGTTTGGCCATTGCGTCACTAGTGAGGCTTCTAGCACGATTTTGTGTACCACGTCCCTCCCTTATATGTGAGAGACGTTTAAATGTGTGACCTTCATTTTCGTATGATTGACATGAGACATTTGGCCGTTTGAGTTACAGCAAGTAGAGAACCAAATAACACGACTACTTTATTTATCAGCTGCTTTACAGAAACAAATATTTCAAAAATTTACTTTTAAGAAGTGTCTTAACTTTGAAAGCACAATCGAAAATAACACATTTATACCGAAACACCATGTTGACTGATGTTCCTCGTATATAAAAGCCTCATACTTAATTAATCATGCCATTCAAAATGAATCTAATATAAATATATATATATATATAAACATTTAGCAAGGAACATTTAGCAAGGTTCCATTGGTTTCCTTCCGTAGATCTAAAACTCTGCAAGATATCCTTGTTAGAGCAAAACTTCCTGAAATTAACCAGGTTAGAGGACTTTGCAGTATCTGTGC
>JAAAKL020012673.1:0-12902 GCA_010016065.2 Carybdea cf. marsupialis auct. non (Linnaeus, 1758)
ATCTCCACACTTTTTAACTCCCGTCTCAGTGTTTCCGAACCTTGCCTTTGTTAAAATACTTTTTAAGGATGGAGGTTTGTCGCATTTTTAAATGCAGTTCCCCAATGATACAATTTATCGATGGCCTCACATATAGAGAAGAGTGCAATACTTTTGTCTTTCATCATTCAAGCTATGACATGCAGTTTTTATCAATTTGTGGCGCATTTTGTGCCACAAAGAAAACTTTCAAAGAAAGATCTGCCAAAATTTTAATCGTAAACTCTGGGATAGATGTTCCCTGTTATGATTCTAATGACTTTATTATCACTAATTCTGGGGTGCTGGAGTAAGATACTGTCGCCAAGTCATCGCACGTATTATTGGGCAAGGAGCTCTTGGCGCTACTGATTAAAGAAGACTATATTACCCTTACGTAGAAACTCGTCCAACTCTTCCGGGACTATACTACAACTTGATGAACGTGCCTTTGTTGTTGTCCGTGCTGGTACTGGTACCTTTGGGATCAGACTAGCTTTTACACAATTAAAGATAGAGAATGGATAAAAAGGCCTCTTTTCTCCAAATACATTTCATCGCCTTGTGGGAAATGTCTTTCACACACAACTGTATATTTCGTATCGGGAGTATTGTTATAGCTCGTAGCCAACGCTCCTTATCACTTGGTTGTCGAAAATACACGTTAATTGTTGCCCCCGTCATGATTCCTATTACAACTTATGATTGTGTCAACACCCCACTATGAACATAGCATAACATGAGAAACGTAGTTCTCTTTATTAGTAGATACAAATGAAGTAGCACATTGATCAAGAGCATTCCCAATTCTCCCCCTATTATTGCTATTACAATTTATGTATATATTATATGTAATTATATATATATATATATATATGTGTGTGTGTGTGTATGATAGAGAGAGATATTTCGATAAATAGATAAGTTAGATAGATACTTTCATTAAGCTCCTGTTACTTCATACGAGCCATACTTCCTGTAGATGGTGATGATTTGACCCAGTCTTATCCAGGCCAATTTCTCTGTTGCACTTTTGTATTCTGTCGTGGTACCATATCTTGCGATCAATTCATATTGATAGTCCATGGTTGTGAGTCAATAGATTCGTCTTTCGCTCCTTTTAAAGTAAAAGGATAGCGGATAACTTCTAAGGGAGGATTATCATTGATTGCTTTCACGCAGTTCCATTAAGGATATAATTTAGATGCAAATAAACAGCGAGATGACATTTTACACATTTTCCCCAATCATAGCTATATCAGTTTTATTTATGTATTTAATTATTTATCTTTTGTCTCATTTTGGTGCTCACTGTTTATTGGATGGCATATCATTCTTAACCAACACCGTCAAAGTCGATATGAGAGATGTATTTCAGTCATTATCACCGGTTAAAAGAGCAGCAATGCTAAAGGTCAAGAAAAGAAACAGTTTTCGTTAATTAACACCTGCTCAAAGGGAGGCAAGGGCACTTGGTGGACGTTGATGAACGAAAAGTCAACGATGTAGATTCAGTTATAACCATGATGTGTTTATATCCCACAATTTGATGATTTTAACACCATAAATTTCAAGGTTTAGTAAGACATTGCACCTTTTCACTTAACAGATATTTGTGGACAACAATGCTAACATAAAGACTTCTTCCTGTACATGCCCTACATGCAGAAGGTAAACATTTTCTTGAAACTATGAAAGGTAAAAAGGTGTATTATTCAACTTACCTGCACATTTCGATCCACTTGTTTAGAAGCCGTGGATTTGAAAATGGAAACCTGAACATCGAACAAGTTTCTCTCTCATTGTTGTGATTGCAATCTGCAGCGAAACAATGCACCATTACTGAGATATATAGAATTGGGGCTAGAGGCTAACTATAGCGATAAAATAATCGATTATTACGAGTTATTGACCTAAACACAGCGAGCGATGCAATATTTAACCGCGACGAAGTTTTTTTAGATCCACTTAGCAACAATCACCAAGGTAGTGACGTACGGACTATTCCTCCGCATTGCAGCTGACTTGAGTCGCTGGAAGAAGATTGTATTAAAAGTTAGACTCTGGACATGTATAACAGAAATTGTTAAGACTATTATTTTATATTATCCCGATTATGAAACTTTGTTTATCACATGACACATGTCATATCCTGTGTAAGTCAGTATATATTCTTTGTAAAACTTTACTCTCTCTCTTCTTTTGGAATACATTGGTATACGAGTGGAACAAGATGTCTACTATTTCCTTCTCAACAGCTATAACGTAGTTTAGCCACAGCGCGACATTCTACTATCGTAAGGCCAGTAGAATCTAACAGACTGTGGATGAGGAATGTGCGAAGATCTGACAAAGATAATGCATTTATGTCCTAATATCTCTGAAAAGACTCACGTAACGCTGAAGGTAATTGTGACCAGGTTCACTTTCTAAAGATATCAATCACAAAATAACCATGCCCAGTTAACATCAGTCGTCTTTGCGATAGGGTTAAGAATGTTTTATTAAATTAGTACCTTGAATACAATGTAACCTCGGAAAGCACCAGACACTAGACGATAAAGGGAACTTTCACATTAGAAGTCTGCAGTTTCAAGTAACTGCAGTAGGCACAAGGTAGCACGCATAGGTATTCACCCTTGCAACACTTGAAACACGACTGCATAATTCCTTAATCACAGCGCATCGCGAAAGAAATGCTAAACAAAATCGATCGCAAATGACGATTCCATAAAAAGAAAAACACCAAAAACAAACCAATGGTAATGGTTTCCAGAAATTATCAGAAATATATAATATATATCTTAATATATATGTTTATATTAATATTGTACCAAGTCAAAAGGAATTTCAAATCTTTCACCAATACTTTACAAATAAGAACTTAACCATTCCATAAAATAAACTAAGTTAAGTTAGCTCATCCATTAAATACGTGTTCACACTTTCTACTATAACCACCTGTTTTGGTTAGCCATTCAGTTCCACAGACACTGATTGGTCAAAACAACACCAATCTAGAAGTTAGACTCCTGATAGGTTACTTTCAAAACACAGTTGGGTATAAGTTTCATTGATTTCTTCTCAATCTCATTTCTGATTATGTACTCTGAGGAGTGTCGGACGAAAAAAGCTTTTCAGTACTAAAATGTTTTCGCTGTTTCGTGCAATTCTTTTCTTTTGTACCACCAACAATCTTTTAGTATACCGACCACCTACTCTCTTGGCTACTCACCACAGTTTAGTTTCGCACAAAACATACAGAAAGGCTTGACTTTAAAAAATACGAACCAAATTAATTTAAAGATGGATAGCATACACAGGAGGTTCTACAAGGATTCATTTTAATTTAATGTGAAACGACAAAATTTGGTTCTTCAAGTCATCGCACTGTAAAAATCTTTCCGGTTTATTTGGGTATATATATAATTATCGATACCGTTTCGACAGTGCTTAATACAACAAGGTCGAGCCAAATACTACTAAGAAGTGATAAAAAGGGAAAGTGAGATACCGCAGTTACGTTAGGTTTCATGCCCACGCTCTTCAGACCGAAAACAACTCTTCAGTTACACCTCGACTTACAATCTACTTTACCATATAATTACAAAGTCGTGCTATTTCCCTTGTATTTATTGGCAATCAAAGGATTCCTGTGCTACTCTTTCGAGACCAAGTCAGATCGTTTATTCAATGAGTTATATATACGCCTACCTCCATTGTACCGTTTAGCAAGTTTTATAATACCCTATTTGATCCTGTGCTCAATGGTATGCGCTTTTAAATCCCAGATATATTTTGACAGCTCAGTCTCAACTCTTTAATTACATTGATTCCCTTTACAATTGATATTCTGACCATTTACTATTCTGAGGAGTGTGAGACGAAAAAAGCCTTTACATACAAAATGAATTCGCTAATTTGTGCAGTTTTATCATTCTGTACCATCAACAAACTTTCCATCCTATTTTATCTACACGTTGTGTCGAAGCATTACCTCTGAACGTAGGACAAGAAAAGAGGCTCCAGAGAAGTGTTATGCAACCCAAGGTCCACGTCGGGGCTCCATAACCTATTTCGACCTACCAAAAGATCACTTCTTATTTTCTCACAATTATTTCCAACATAGAATGAACAAAAGCCAATAAAATTGCCATTCTTATTTTGAGATTATTGATCGGACACTTAAAATGCATATAACGCATATCTACGCATTTTATGACACTCAAATTCGGTAAGGAATCCGCAATCAAAGTTTGATATACACGAGGACGTCTGCGAGACGAAAAAGGTTGTAAACCGTTGCTTTAAAGCACAGGCGCGTATCACGGAGGAGGCACTCATTCATTAGCTAAGAGCAGATCAACACTACGATTATATAAGTATCGATTCCTCAATTATTACCGGTGCTCATTGCAATGTCATAAAAATGGATAGTTTGATAAAATACGATGATCTCCTGCAAAGGCCTCCAATAAGCTGTAGGACCAAAGTTGGCATTGCCCTCAATTAAAAAGTAGCTAACTAGTAAATAAAAGATAGGCCAGCCCTGCTTTTTACTCTTAGGCAATTAACAATCAAAAAAATGGGGCTCTCATGGATCATGGACACAGACATAGCAAACCGACATACGGAACCCATGTTTAACCCAATCAAATAGGGGATCAAACGCCAGGGCTTACACAATCGAAATTGCTATTAATTCTTTGGGAGCTATATATGAAAAACACTGTAGTACTGTTGAAATATGTATTTTCAACTAATTGCTACCTGTAACACGGTTTGAAATGTTGGCAACTACTCAGAAACTGACAGCTAGTAACACCCGTGTCAGCTTGTGCGCCTGGTCTCGGTTTAATCACTGGAATGCGGAAATTGGCTCAATTTCGTTCAAAGGAATAACTTAGTCCTACACATAGATGCAGAGCCCTATGTAAACCAAAGCATCTGAACGTGATGTCGCTAATTGATCACTGCGTCGTTGTCCATACCGTGCCAATACTATATTTCCATATCAACAGCACGCGGTTGACATGGTGACCTTTGCTGAAAGAGGGGCCGTTTGAAAGTGATTATAAACATTGCACTATATGGATGGAACAAAATATTAAAATATTAAAACATATATCTATAGATGCTATAAATACTAAAACTAATTAAAATGCATACGAACGTTGTCACGTGTATACATCATTGTAAGAACTGGGATGAAGTTTTTCACGGTATGCCACGAAAACCAGTCAAATCTGCGATTGGGCTGGTTAACATGGTTTATAGAGATTTATTGCTTGGTTAGAGTCAACCTACTTGGTTGATAAATTTGGGTAACACTGAACGTAGAAAACTTCTGGAGGAATGGTAAAAACCTAGGGATACTTACCCTAAGGGGCGCCACTGGAGTTTTGAGGGGGTATATAAGGGTGTAGGCCTTTTGGGAAAACGTCTATTCTTATACACAGAGTGGTATTCCGATCACTACCTGAAGAACATGGGTAGCTAGGGAGAGATTGTGCTACTCATTCATAATGTCTTGTTCTATTAGCTTGTGTTTGTAGAGTCATGGAAGCTTGGCCCCAATGAGCTAAAATCCACATTCTCCTATGGAAACGCCCTATTCGTGGAACATTACGATGAAGGCACAATCCAGAGGGACAGTGGTTTTTGAAGATTGACAACCGGTGCTATAGATATATAGACTATATTTTTCACGCTTTCACGCTGAATGACTAAATGACAGGTCCCAAAAGTAAGAAGCTCCTCCGCCTGGGGGTTTTGAAACACACAAGGGGTCCCTGTATCAAATGTGAGGTTAGACCAAGGATTTGTGGAAACTTTTTATGGGTTATAGAATGGATGATAGATTTCTTTATTTTTTAAAAAAATTATTGAGAAAGTTTTCGCTAGTTCACAAACACCAAGTTCAGGTTTTATATGAATGTTTCTGGTGCTGAAGACGTCTTCAGGACCAAGGGGACGGTGGCATTTGAGGTTTGGGAATCATTAATCTAACTAAATATCACTGGAACTATGTTCCCTCCTCGTCACGTTAGTTATTGTGCTGTGTGCTGTTGTGCTGCAATACGAGGAGACATTTCAAAGGGGGTCTCTTTCTGATGCCCAAATTGTCAAAGTGATAAAAAATCAGTGCAGTGTGTAGGTGTCATATAAGACTGGGCTCACTTTGTGCTACTTCGTGTTGTGTTTTCGTTAAGATGAGTAATAAAAGACAAAAGTGCTTCATTAAATTCTTTGGGACTTTGCAAGTAACATGCATGCCCAGCCCCAAGTATTACATATTGCCTACTTTTCCGAATATGTCGTAGCTTAGCACGTGATTTTGGCCCATAATCCTTGTCATTCTCACCATAAATGAGATACGTGGGTATTGTAAGCATCGCATACTCGGCATCGCTAAAATGATCCCATCCATCCACTGCCACTGGCACAAATCCCTTCAGAGGAAGATCACCTCTGACTACCAGAGGTAGCGAGTAGGTCCCGCTCATGGACGGCGAAACAATGACCGCCTGAATAGCGTTTAATTTCTTCAAAAGCTCGCGCAGGATAAGTCCACGCTTTGCAACACTAGGGCCATTTAATGGCCCTGGGGAATATCCATGTCCAGGTAAGTCTATAGCAATGACCCTGTAGCCCGCGTGGTGCAGAACTTCTAAAGTGTTTGTACGCAGCCACACGCGGGAATCGAATGCTTGTCCATGAAGAAGAACTACTGTTGTATTCGAATTCGGCGGAAATCGCTCACGGAAATGAATGAGACTCGTTTGACCATTTCCAAGTTCGATTCTCGCGTACGAGGATTTTGACGGGCGATGTTTCCAAATTACAAAATAAACCAGGAATACGACCAACAGAGACCAAAATAGAAGCTTGGAGCATGTCCATCTCATACTAAAAAAAGGATCGGGGCATCTGTGCGTGGATTTCTTGGTAATAAATGGGCTACAATCTGGAAGACAGCTGGCACGCTACAACCTTGAGGTAATGAAATATACAGTTAATGTGTTAATAGGAGCAAAGTAAATGTTCGATACTACAGTCAAGCCGAAACGAAATGCACACTCTCCTCTTCAAAACGCAAATATTTCGAATACAAAGTTCTGACAATCTAGAACATTCGAAATGCTAGGACATCCCACGCGTTGACACCTGATAGGCACGTGAACCTTCGGGTGGCGCAATTTACCTGTAACAAGAGCCAGAATCTATAACCAGTGCCACACCAGTGTTCATATCCACTTACAAAGCACTCAGAGGGCACCAAAAGATCGATTTTGCAAAATACTAAAGCGATAAAGCAAAATCCAGAAACACAGCACAATAATAATGGTATGGGTCGAGTAAGCAAAGGCAAAATAATGCCCCTGGTCGAGGCAGACTTTTTAAAATACCAAGAACAAACTGACTACAAGGAGGGTATTAACGGTTTCTTTAGTTCGTAACATTTTCAGATGGGCTCAAAACCATTATTCAGAAATCTCGCATCAGGAGGCCCCTGATGAGCAGTAAGGCCGATATTATATTGGAAGGACCCTACATATGCATCTTGTATCCTGAAACCAACGATTTCCATCCGTCTTCCGCATCTCTTCCTCGACTACCATGTCCACGTCGCTATTGCAAAGACTCTCAGTGATTCCAGCTCTTCCTTCACGTATGACGTCAGAAAGCTAAGAGATGTCATAAATATTTTACTACCAGTCATCGAATGATCATATTTTCATCATGTTACTACCACTGGTCTCTCAAAAACACTGGATCGAGCATCTTCCGTCTTAAAGTGAGGTTGTCGTTGGACACCATTTCAGTCCTCATCACAGAAGGCTTATAAACAATGTTACGTCACATGGCAGACCTTCTCGCGCTATTTTAACTAATGAGGACCCGTGACTACACTTTTTCGCTGTTTGAAACGATGGGATTGCTCGATCCAGTTTAGAGTTCAGTGACTGTTACAAAACGTGAAGGGTCAGATGTAACAGGGCTTGGCACGAGAAGAGGTGTCTCATGCTTAAAAATATAAACACTATCATAATCGATATCTGATACGGTGGATATTTTGAGCTTTTATCCAACATTACTACATAGCTACTCACTGGCTTTAGAAATGCTGATTCTGATGGAAATTGGGAGGCAACTTACGATTTTTCCACCACACCTCAAATGCTTACCAATTCGTTATCAATTATTTAACAACTGTTTAACACCTTGTGAAACCATGATTAATTATATAGGCAATCGTTTATATAAAAAGCGCATCATTTAAGAAGTAAAAGATGCAATATCTTCTTGGAGAAAAATACAGAATACGACACGAATACATTTACAACCTTCCCGTTGCACCATGTTCCCACTGTGGTCATCAAAAAAGCAATACTAATTTTAAAGAAATAAACCAATCGAGGCAGATAACGTGTCCGACAGTTGATAATAGACTGCGCATTAAATATCCATCTCTGTCTGGATATAAATATCATTGACCCGCAAAAAACGCTTAAGTGCAAAATATTCTACATACTTTAATATGTCGCACTATCACGTAATTTGCTGAGCTAAAATATATAGAGCAAACCTGAGAATCACGTTTGGTAAACCGATTATAATTATCGGCATCTATCTCCTTTGTGCTTCATCATTAGTTTATCCCTCAGTGTTGGTGACGCAACTGATATTATAAGATCGCTAGAGTAGTTACAGTCTTTCACTCTGGATCTATTAACAGATCCGACACTACCCTACAATATCACCTCTATTGGCCAGATCCAGTTTAGTCTCAAGTCAAGAAATACCTCAAAACAAATACATTAATAAACAAAAGTCAGTTTGAAAATAGAAAGAGTGATCCACTTAACTAGTTACGACCCTACTAAATTTCTAATAAACACAATATGGTAAATCATAGATGAAATGAAACAGCAATTCAATTCACTATTATAGGTGTTATGTCGATGGAGTAGTAACTGTCTTAAACACCGGATCTAGTAAAAAATCCGACACTGGCGTTCAATGTACATTCTATCGGCCATATCCAGTTCAGTCACAAGTCAAGAAATACCTCAAAACAAATACGTTAATAAACAAAAGTCAGTTTGAAAATAGGGAAGGACACCCACCTTCACGAGTGTAGATAATGATAACAGCAATTTTCTAGTTTTATAAACCGTTTTATGCACATATACTCATGGCGAGCTGTCGGAAAATTCCTTTCCTTCCCTCTCTTTACATATACAAATTGAAGTAACAAGATTAATATCTACGATCTTCTTAATGAGAGAATAGTTTCCAGGTACCAGCAATGGAGACATATTTATATCAATGTGAACTGATAAGCAAAAATTATGTATTATATATTATGTACATATTATATTATGTATTATTTATTATATAGAGAGAACTCTTGAAGCAGAATATGGTGAAGATAACAGGTGTTAGTGTATAGGGATTGTCTATTATGCCTTTCCAGGCAGACCATAGTAGGAAATATGCTGAACACAGTCAAACTGTGGAATATAACCTGGAAGCATCTAAATCAATAGTCCTATCTCAGCAAGTAGATACCACCACCATTGTTTGAGTTAAACAATTTACATAGAGACTGTTTCCTCAATATTAATTGCCTCCTTATATCCTCAAGGGCTGTTCACTAGTAGACATTTCACTAGTAAACTTACAATTACGTAGGCCAGGTCCTAAACCATCCATGACAACCTCGCTTTGAAGCTGAGGTGTAAAATGACCACAACGTAGTATCACCTACGCTATATATATATATGTGTGTGTGTGTGTGTAGGTGTGTGCATTAAAAATTGTTTATATGGGTGTTTACTTACACAGTATCACATATAACTACCAAACACAACCACTCCTTTGATTTGAATATTTTAAACCTGATCCATTTCCTCTCCTTGCCCTTTGACAATTTTGAAACATCAAATGAAAGCAAGTAAATCTTAGATACATTTATTCTTGGCACATGTTATGAACAACTTGTTTGCCCATTGAAAAAATTATACAGGATCTGCATAGCAGATACTCAGCTAACCTATCTGCAACATGTCTGCACTGACTGCAGCAGTTGCTTAGATGATGCTTCAAAATTGCTTCTAGCAACATCAAATTATTTAACATTATAAGTATTATGTATACAAGGTGCAATAGTTAAAAGTTCTCTCTCATTGGTAAGTGACTGTACTTTAGGGGCAAAAGGATGTGACAATAAATTTCATGGGTTTGCATCCACAAGGCCCGATAACTTTTCAGCATTAGCGTTTTCTGTCAAAATTATTATCCACTAATGATGTCAAATGCTGACCTAGCCCTTGGCACCAGCAAGAATAAACAAAAATATATATATATATAATATGTATCTACCTGTAGCAATAATGAAACCCATGAGCTCAATTCTGAGTGGTCCCAATTATCTTATAAAAACTGTCATGTCATCTTATCAATGCCACTGCCACTGCAGTTCTACAAACTGCTGTGATATCTACTTTTAAGGCAACATCAATGTAAATATTAATTTGCACTGATGATAGATATATAATCTCTCTATATATAATATCGGTTTCATTATTTTACAATACCATGGTCTAGTTGCCTTCGGATCTAAAGGGGCAGGGTTCTAATCCTGTAAGGGCCATTGGTGATGTCAGGAAGGGCATCCAGCCTTAAAGTGCTCTACGCATCAGTAGCAAGTACTATGCACATGTGCACTGCTGTAGCCCCCATAAATGGGAGTGCATGGCATTAAAACAGATAATAATAAAAATAATAAATAATAATAATTTCAGTTATGAAAAGTTTATTCAGTCTTGCTGCTATTATTTCATTTCTCATTATGGGCTTTTTAGTAATATCTCAATCAGCCACAGAGACATAACACTTGAATAAAAATCCACTCACAAAAGTTACTGTCAACATTTCATTCATGAACATTTAATGATAGCAGATTTGAAGAACATTATTTGAAAACATTCTATATCTTAATTAAAAAACAAAACAAAAGTAACCAAAACCACATCTACATTTCAAAGGATGCACTGTAAAATGCTAGCATATCGACTTTACCTACACACATAAGAATCAGGCTTATTCTTGACTATCAACTTAAGGCAGTATTAACAATCTTTTCAAAACAATTTACTTGCCAGAACATTAAAGAAAATTTGCACTGTTCTGAAATTTTATCTGCCACTGAGCCCCTTAACCAATTTTGGCCAAAAGAGAACTATGCACAGATTGAAATGGAAAAACTTAACCATGGACCTTCTGCACATTATGCAACACATATATGCTTCAGTTTCTTCCAAAGGGGGATGGACAAGTTGAAGTTCACCACTGAGGGTCCAGATATTGTAAATGTCTTAGAGTGATCAATATAGTGAAATTCTGTACAGTATTTGGATATCTCTATCATTCAAATAGAGGTAGAGATAACAGGCATTTTCATTTCACTTCACTATTGTTACTTAATCATGTGATTATCTTCTTCTTAATCATTGCAATGTGTGAATTAACTCATAAGAGAGCCTTGTCAATTATTACCTAATCCATTCCTATATCAGGGCCATTCTGCCTACCTAATGTTCACTTGTATAACTGAATTATTGTCACTGCTCAGTTAACAAGCAAAAATTAATAATTTTATTGTTTGAACTTGCAAGCCAACCATTGAATTCTTTCATTTGTGCTTATTAAAGGGCATAAGAGCCCCCATGGTCTAGTGGATAAGTTCCTTGCCTTCAGTTCAAAGGGGGCAAGTTTCACATCCTATAGGGGCCATGTACATGGGCACTGTCCTAGCCCCTGTAAAGGGAAGTGCATGGATTTAAAACCACACCATCATCATCATCATTACCATCATCATCAGCAGCAGCCCTGTAAGAAACTGTCTGGGGCTTTTCCTTTCCTATCTCAGATTCATTTTCCTGATTACTGCTTGACGACTACTTGTTTGTTAAGCTTAAACAATGGACATAACATTGTCAGGAAATGACATGCACAGGAAGGTGGTGTTTGTAATATTTATAACCAATGGACGCAGGTGGAGAGGCAGTGAAAGACATATCACTGAAAACATTACCTTTAGAAAACCAATAATCCTAAATGCATAATACGTACAGTGGCAGTTTGTGCCTGAAAATTATTGGTGTTCACTTCATTTTCATATAACAAAAAATGTATATGCTTTGGGAGTTTTATAGTTTTACAATGTTAGTACTAGGTCTATGTGTGGGGAGGCATTTTTCATTGCTGCTAATAAATTTTCCCTTCAACACAAAGTAACTTACTTGCTAGATATATTTTAAGTTACTTAGCAAGCTGAACGGATGTTTGAGTAAGTAGTCAACAGCATTCGTGTTCATATTGAAGGAGTTGATGTCTCACATATCCTTTCATTCAGAAAACTCAAGTTGGGGACCATGTGACTTGGGCATCACTGATATCTTACATTTGTGGCATGATGTGTAAAGAACTGCCCTATCTGTTGCGTGTGTTAAGTTGATTTCCTCCCTCTACCTAAGCTGGGTGCCAAACTGACTTGGAACACCTTGACTTTGGTCAGTCGCCTTATGAGCCTCAAATCTGGGCACTGTCAAAATGCTGTGCAAGCACACCCTGGGTGCTACACAAGACAGAATGGTATAAATGTTAATGTTGCAATTTGGAGGAGACGAAACAAACTTATTTGATTTAACAAGAAGATAATTTGTATAATGTGAAACACCAATATGGCCAAGTAGATGGACATACTGCCACTGAACAAACGTACACATAGAATATGACATACTCTTTAATACATATCAGAATTGTAAGAGGTTTATCAAATTTCATATATTAATACAAATTTTCGCCCCCAATAG
>JAAAKL020012674.1:0-12902 GCA_010016065.2 Carybdea cf. marsupialis auct. non (Linnaeus, 1758)
AATCTGTTGCTCGCTTTTTGGCGGCGTCTATCCAACTCACTGACAAACTGTTTTACAGTCGAGAATCCTTCGCAGATCTTTAATGATGGATCCATGTATCATACTGGCATGTGTTATGAAGCAACACTCCCTCAGGATGTTGGCAGCCCAAGTAATGCCGTCACTCGAAGATTATTTTCCGTTCCCGACACACAAAAGCATTAAGTTACGTCCATTTATTAGCTTAAGGAGAAATAAAAAATATGCAGATATCATTAAGAAAGCGTCTATTAACACTTAGACGAGTCAACAGTTTTGATGGTTGTATATGAAGTCAAGTTGCCATTCTCTCAATTTGCATGTATACGTACTATTTTTTGTTCATATTTTTATCCTAGTTTTTACATAGATATGTAAGATTATTTTTAACTCTTGAATTGTTACTCCCTTAACTCTCTTATCATTATGTAATGACATTTACCATGTTGCTTATTTCAGTTCTGAAAACAGGTTTACTTTCTTGCCTCGACAATCAAATATAATGTCAAGCTAGTTCGGTACAATTTCTTTACCCCAAGAAACAACAACACAGTCCAAGGGAGAACTTCTTAATCAACAACTCCATTGATTGGATCAAGTTTCAAATTAAAGTTTTCAGGAGAGCCACTGCACCTAGTTTAGTTTATAACAGGGATCCTTCTTTAGAAGACGTTCATCCCTCTTGCATCAAAATTAACGAGTTTGCATCAGCTTTGAAAGATGTGCGACGTATTGATATACTTTTTTTATAAATTTGGTTGCACTCCGTATTTATAATTTATTTTGAAAAGTTACATAATGGGCATGAAGTTACAAGTTTATAATAAATTGGGCTTAATAGGTAAGGAAGGTACACGCTAGTTTATGGTAGAAGTCACAAGATCTCTAATTCCAATATGATTGCACTAGTGTAGATTCTCTTGAAGCAGTGATATTCCTTTAATGATGCGGTTTTAACGCCGTGCACTTTCCTATAAAGGGGTCAGAACGGTGCTCATGTACATGGGACTTGTTGCTGGAGCATAGAGCATTTTAAAAACGGATGACCTTCCTGACGTCACCAATGGCTCTTCCGGCATTTGAACCTTTACCCTCTTGAACTGAAGGCAAGGATGTTATCTACTAGACCACGGCGTCTTCAGGAATCTATGATGTTTGAGTTGCCTGAAACCAAATGGTGTTACTATATCATTAACTGCTTTGAAGTCTCATTCAGTAGGTATTCAAATACTGTCAGAGTTGCCATGGTAACATAAGTAATGGTGTACAGCAGTAGAATTATATCTTACCATACCTTACCGGGTAGGGCGAATTGTCCCAGTTGTCAAAAATTATATCTGCTTGCCTTCTAAATGGACTATTTTCCTCGTACGTCAAATCTAACGTATCCCAAATGCATTTGATGTGATAATTATTTTCATATTTCAGAGCACCGGTGTCATTTTGCATTTTATTTAATTTTAGGTGTGTTGCTACTATGGTTTTCTATGGCCTCGGTTTCAATTCTGGCAATTTGTCTGGCAATGTATACATCAACTTTGCAGCCATTGGACTTATCGAGATACCTGCATATATTACAGCGGCGATCTTAGTTAACCTGTAAGTACGACCATTCGTTGATGAGAATTAATATGTTTGCAGTAACTTAAGATGGCACCGGGATTTCTTGATTAAATTAGGTAAAGATTTAGTAAAATTTGCATAGATTCAATGAAGAGTTTGACAAGAATACATGTACTCTCCAGTACATGAGACATTTATAGTGAAATGAGAGGATTGGACAAGCAGATGGTGTGATTGTACGAGGCTGAAACATTACTAGTCACCGTTACATAGTTGTAGTTAGTGTGTCATAAGAGAAATTGCAAGCACTGATGAACAAGGCATAAGTGAAGAGTACGAAAGTAGGCATGGGAATAAAGTAGAAGAGAAAAGAATGTGTGGTAACCAGCGTTAGCAAAGAAAGACCAGGATGAAAAATGAGAAGAATGACGTGAAGAGGGTGACGTCATCATCATTAAGAGTACCGAAGTTAAAGTAATCTGATTATCGACATTAGCCATTGCTGTCGGTAGCAGTCTCCACATTGAAATCACCAAGCACCATTACCTTGGGGATCTTTTTAGAATTGTTATGGAGCCGACTAATAACTTTGTACATTCAAAAGTTCCAAGGTCATTAAATTATGCTCTAAATTTGCATACAAATTTGTAAAATCATGGTCCAGCTTTAAACCTGTTTTAATAATGAAGATTGTAGAAAAGTGATGATAGAAAGACGGCTAATTTGCTCAGACATGTTTTTAGCATTACAAAATAGCATTATGCATTAGTTTAAGAAGCAATTAAGCACTATGGTACCCGATCGAGGATCACGAAAAATAGGGATGACGGTGGAGGGGCGCATCGAAGACTTTTATCTTTGTGAATTCAGTATAATGGGACACAGGCTAACCTCTCCATCTGGACTATTTGCTTCCAAGAGCCTTTATTCCACTACAATTATATTTATACAGGAGTACAATTGTGAAAATGTTACTCTACAACAGACAGCGAGGAGTTTGCTATCTTTTCTGCGACGGATTCGTTGCTGCGAAACACCATGGGATCAGTGTCACAATGTGCTCTATAGTAGTTACACGCCATAAGGACACAGTTCAGCTAGGCTTAGAGGGTGAAAATGATCGCCAACTGGTGCCTTTTACGGAGTACGTGGTGTAGACAGGACTTCCTGTAGTATGGTTTGTTATAGAAGGAAATTCAGGTTATACGTTGCAGCAGGTGCATAGCTCTAAAAGTCTCGCACTGGCTTTGAACTGCCTGCTGCAAATACCTGTTGCAACCAAGTGACAGATGGTTAATGGTCAAAAGCTTCAAGGTTCTAATGTAACCTATCCTTGGTCTCGCCAAAAGAGCCGAGTCTGAGAGAGTATATGCTCAGGAAATGTCCTAGACCCGAGTATCTTGAGAACTAAAGAGAGAGACATGGGTTGCAGTTGGATGTAAACAAGTAAGAAAATCCCACGGTAAAGCCAACGTCATTCTGTCATGACTCCCACAGGTTCTTCCTCTGCCAAGGTTGGGAAATTCTTTTCCGTTAGCTACCGTTTCAAGAAAAAAGTCTGTTTTCCTTGAATGAGGAAATATTGATCTAAAGCCTTTAGCTCATGGTGGCGACCGGGGTTTTCCTAGGGTTGTCAGTCAGGAAAGAATTCAGGGCGCGACCTGCGTCACAATAGAAGTTGGGTTTTAACTTGGTTTTTGTACTTGACTCTTTGTGCTTTATTGTTTTTTTTAACTTGGTGCAAGATTTCAAATTTGCAGTCTGCTTCTTGACTCTTAAATGCCAAGAAAGATTTTTAAATTTCAAATAATATCAGGCATTTTTTGTGCTCTTATCACTTTGGTATGAAGCTGGGCAGGAATTTTTGGAATCTTGTAGTTAAGGAAAAATCCATCAACTTCTCTATTTTTTGGCGACAAACAATTTTACTCAATATTAACTATCTAAAAATGTTTCCATTTTTACTCCTAGAATTGGACGCCGCATCCCAGGATGTTTGTATTTTTTTGTCGGAGGAACTGCACTTCTGGCTATACTGCCGATTCAGCTGACACGTAAGAGTTTTGACTTTCGCTACCTGTAAAATATAAGAGATAAAAGAAAGTAGTGGAACAGGCTATTTTATTTGATGACTATGCTTTTACACTCATTTTATACAGAAATCTGCAATTTTATGAAGGAATTTTATAGCTATTGTAAACTCATACGTACGTCCTTTGATTTAAAGGTTATAAATATAAAATAACTATACTGCATAATTCCCCCAAGAAGGAGTAGAACTTCAAAATCTCACCATGAGAAGGAATCAGTTATCACATTTACTATCAACTTCTGAACACAAAGTGCTAGTACACTCTAAGCAACAGATAATCACAGAATTATTAGCAACGATATAGCAGCGGTATACTCTTCCCCCTCCCCCAAGTCTTTGAAATCTCAAAATAACCCAGTCTGGATAGGGTTATGGATTTCCAAACTTAATTTACTGGTCTCCCAGAGCTTGAGCTAAACACATATTTTAGATACGTCAAGATTTATAAAATTTGTTCAGGTAGCACGGACTGAGGCTCCTCGGTTTGTATGAAACGCTCATCAATTTGTGTTGGTATGATGTCCAAAGAGTGTACCTGACGTGTAACTTCACATAGTGCTCTGTCATCGTACTATTATATCATTATGTACCTGCTCTGTTTTGAGTAATGGTTACTGTTGTTTACCTTCCTTCCTTCCTTCCACTGTCGGGAGACATAACCTTCATTCGGTTCACAGCCCTGAAGAGTAAGATTTGTCTAAATCCATTCTTATAGTCTATACTGTCTAAGGACATCCAAGGATGACTTCCGCTAGGAATGTTACTTTCATAACCAGAAGCGCAATTTGAAGAGTTTTCGGAGCATGTTTCAGCAAGGTTTGGATGGCCATGTAATACAGTTGCCTTTCTCTACTTAATAACTGCAACGTGACCATTTATGTCTGAGAGTGGCCTGTTACAAAAATTGACAACTGATAAACTAAGCGCTCAGCCTAGCTCTTGACTTGTTTCGTTCAATATTGTATCTCAGGCTGTTCTCACTGCGTGCTTAATGATATTCCTTTGCTTTAATATTGCAATTCTTTTATTTAATTTTTGTCGGCACATATGTTGAGATTTGCTTATGCAAATAAACTTGTTCAAGGCCCTATCTGACGTTAGAGATAAGTTTGTAGCTGCGAGATTGTGCGCGTGAAGTCAGGACTAGGCACAGCAAGGCAACTTACTTTTCGTGAACATAACTCGAGAAATTTTTAGTTATTTAGATTTTCCTTAATAGGTAACTGTGAACTGGTTTTAATATTCAACCTTTTCATTTGTAGTAAGATAAATAATAAACAACAGGTGTCCAGAGGCAATATTTCAGTATTAAAATTTCAATAAAATTGTGATGGCGTATTTAATATCAAATCATTTTTGTTTCTGATTTCGATGAAACAAATGAATATTTGACATAAAAATTATCGACTGTAGCTTGGAAAAGATAACGAAAGTCGACTTCTAGACATAATCTTCTTTCTTTCTATATTTACACTTCACTAGAAGGATTCTATCTCTCTTATCTTTTCTTTTAGATAACATGAAAGAACTGGAAAATCTAGTGCTTGCATTATCCCTTATTGGAAAATTCATGGCTTCTGCTGCTTTTTACCAAGTATACATCCACACAGCGGAACTTTACCCCACGGTGATCAGGTAAATTCCTACCTAAGTATTGTATACTTGTAACTCTTAATCATTATCTCAGGTAATAGATTATATTGTGCCCATCATTATCCAGACGAATGAATAAACGTCGTGAGATAAATAATACGTCTGATTTTAAATGTTTAAATGTCCAATTTGTCTATATATTACTGATAACACTGAAATGCTAAATCCGGTTGAATCACTCTCATTCAGTTCAGGGGGTTGACACTTCCACTGCACTGTTAACGGCATTAATGCTATTCCTATTAAATATTAGATAGATACCTTTCCTTTAAGGGAAATCTATATCGAGAATTCATAGAGATTGCTTGACTACGCATGTCTCCATCATTTTACTAAAGGGGGTTGGGTCAGGTGATGTTACGAAATTTGTTTCCTTTTGTTGAGGATTTCTCTCTGTTTTCAAAGTTCGTATTATCAATGAAACCACTCGATCTAAGTGCGTTTCCATTCACTGCCCTTGAGTTGTTGCAGTTACTGCCGTCGGAACCAGGTGTAGGCAATCGTTTGTTAATTGAACTCGGTAGATCTTTTATTACGGTTGGAGAGTGATCAGATTCATCGTTGATGTAAAATGAGATACTATTTTGCTTTCCGTAGGAACGGAATTTGGAAATTCATGAATCTTTTCTTATATCCAAAAAGTACATCAACATTTAAATAAACTTTTACAGTGATTTTTTAATTTAAAAGCTAAACTTAGCGGAAGGATTTCCTTTCTTGTCCAACTCTCTCCCTTATTTTCCTTGAACGATTACCATCCCCTCATCTCTGTGCAGACCTGTCCTTTCTTTCTCTAAGATAACTTCTAAAAGTCTTCAATAACTTCAGAAGTCAACATACTTCAGCTGCACCGAAACCACACATTTTAACACCGAAGATGCCATCGCAGTCCTATTTTACCAACGTCTGCTTTTCGCTGAACAAGGCAATTCTCATGGTATGGAAATAATATCAAGGTCTTAATCTGAGATCGCTATAAAGTTCTTGGCCTATGTTAGAGTCGATAGTAGATACAGATGTCAAAGTGTAGAAATAGACAATACCAAAGGTTAAAAAGCTGCAATTTTACTCTTCAGGGATATTAATAAACCAATCGATGAACGATTTCGTATTTTCCCCTGCTGAACACAATTGTTAAGGTACCACTTAGGCGTTACTTTCATATCAAATCATCTTTCTAGCTTTGCCCATTTTACATTCCATATTATTTGCTCTACAATTTGGAATCAGCACTTGGGTATCGAATGCTATTAACACACTTCTTATATATGGATATTGCGTAGAGCCGGATATCGTGTCCTCCGATGGAGTATCGGGAGCTGATATGGCGACTAGAGAAATAGATCATGTTATCAACAAGGCTCTCGTAACTCAGTTGATAGAGCGCACACCGCGAATGCGTGGGTGATGGCTTTGAATCCGTTGGTGACATACTTTTCTATTTCTCTAGTATCTATTTAAACTAATATATCTATATGTATTTATATATTTTTACAATTAAAAAAATTCATCTGGCACTGAAATAAGCTTATCCTTGATAAAAATTGTAAACATGACATTCCTAAAAATCATATAAAACGTAAAAAGGCAGGCGAATTTAATTAGTTCATACTTACAATGCTAAGCATTATACAGAAATAGAATTTTTCCTTATTTATTAGTTCTTATAAATACAGCACATACTCCCCTAATTTCATTTCCACGGGTTTGACGTCAAAATAAACTAAAATGTATGCACAGTGACGCTATGAGACATCTATGAAATAAGCCTCGTCTTGAGGATCCCGCTGCAACTAATCACGTCATACCTAAGGGCAACGTATAGGAGCGCCGTCTTGAGAAGCCCATCAAAATATGTTCAAGTTCTTATAGAAGTAAGAAAACGAAAAGATGATTTGCAGACATAGTTTAAATGTAGAAGTTGACAGGTTTTTTTAATATAATTTGACGTCATTGCTTTCCAACACGTTTGGCGGCAGAAATGCACACAATGGAAGCGGCAAGAACTTCATTAATCATGACGTCAAATATAAAGAGATTTTTATATATTTAAACAGCGGGAAACCACGTTTTGGCATTCGTGTCGAAAATTGTTTCAGAGTTGTTTTGAAGATAAGTAAAGCAGAGATGTAAAATAATTTAAGGCACAATTATTATAGATGAAGAAATGGTTGAGGAGTACGAGTCAGAGAAGCAGTTTCATATGATGAATTTTGAAAAATCAGTCTGATCAATCCTTTGGATTATTGTCAGTTGACGACGACAGCATGCCCCTAGAACGGGTTGAGCATGTCAAGAAGGTACAGAGTTACAAACAGTATGTTAATGAAGCAATGACGTACGTGGAACCCTCACGAAAGACTTATTTCATCACAGGGGAGGCCTTTAAAGCACTAACGTCCTTAAAAACAGATCACAGCATCATGCAAGGCCGTTTAAAAGAACTTCGGCGTATAACCAAGAAACAGTTGCTTACTGAAAATGAATATCGAATGGAACGTCGTCAAATTTTGGCAGAAACTGAACAGCTGAAGGCCTATATAGGAAAACTGGAAAATGTATTAACTCAGTACAGGGGATACTTAAGTGAAGAGCAGAGCATGAGGTCTAAAGCGGAGGAAGAGAATAACAGTCTTTTGCAGAAAATCAACACATTGATGGAAAAGTTAATGAGTTTCCAGCGAGAAGAAAGGCTCGTTTGTTTAAAGACGAGCGTTCAACAGCTCTGTGATAAGGAAGAGCAGCAGCATAGCATGTCCGATCGAAGTGGCAGTGATATGACGAAAGCAGCTTTAAATGACACAAAGAACTATCAGCATTCCCAAAATGCAGCAGATGTGCTCCAAGACGTGTCTCAACTTAAACAAATGAATTCGAATGAGCGTAATGAACTCAGTGATGCAAAAGCAACAATCCGTCATTTGCAGGAAATTCAGAAAGAGTTGATGAAAGAAAGTGGTATGATGAGGGATGAGATGGAAGACATGATCTTTCAGTATCAAGGTGAGTTATCGGCTCAAGAGCAAAATATAGATCAGTACCAAAAGACGGTTGGTGATCTTCAACGTAATAACGGCAAGCTCAATGTGGAAATAGATGCACCAAGTAAACACCAAGGAGACACTGAGATAGCTGTCAAAACGATGGAAGCAAAGCCCGCTTTGGAGAATTTACAAACATCAGCACGTATGAATGTAGAAATTGAAGAGGCATGTGAAGACACAAAAAATTGCAGTAGACAAAGCCCAACATGTACTGTCGAGGACTTACACAACACCAAGGAGAAGCTTGAAACTGAGAAGGGTAAAGGGCTGACAGCTTGCAGCGGTTCAAAGCAAACAGATTTCTGTCAACCAAGCCTAATAGTAGAATATGAAGAGAAATTGGATGCGTCCGTAGACTGTTTACAACGTCAGCAGGATTGTGAAAGAGTGATTAATCTGGAAGACTACCTGCCCAACTCAAACCTCTTTCTAAATGATGCGACAGAAACGCTGTACAACATCGAGTCAATATCTCAACAGGAAGAAAGACCAACAGACGTCATTGAAAAGGCATCACAAGGCACAGCTGATGCAAAAGCCTATTTAATGACTCTTGATACACATGAAAAGATCAGCATTCATGAAAAAATACAGTGTTGGTTGTCTGAAGTTGATAAGTTCCAAGATCATTATGATGTTATTCCGTTGGACAAAGATGTTGCAAGTTCCGATGTGCTGAAAGAACTGGTGCCATCAGAAGATAGAAGTAAAATGGTATTGGCTAAAGAAGAAGTGCAACCCACGACCGTCAGTGTAGACGGTAAAGATGAGATCTTGACCAATAAAGATGGAAGTGCTGTCAATGAAAACATACATGCCTGTATTGAACATTTCAATGAAAGAGACAAAATATTTGAACCGGAAAAAGTCAATGAAAATCAGAAACTGAGCCAACCAACTTGCGTTCCTTCAACCAGCTCATCTCGCAAGTTAGATGCTTTGAATGGTGAAAATCGCAATATGATCCGTCTTGAAGGGAGAGAAGCTCAAGTCAATACATTGATGAACAAGTTGAATGTAGTGGAGATAAATGCAGCCATAGAGGTTGGAGGTGATAGCGCCTGTATTATGAAGATGGACAGTAGAGAGAGTAATAAAGGGCAGCGTGAAGGTATGGTTAACCATGACAAAGAGGCCCAGACAGACGTGGCAGAAGAAGAGCAGCGTTGCAAAATAGGATTGACAAGCATAATTTGCACCAAAGTAGGAGAGATCCAACAGCCAGATAGGGGTCTCGAAAAGAGCAATAATGTTAAGGAACCCATTGCTGTAGAAAATACCACAGGCGCCAATATTGCAGATGTGTGTAACAATGTTGCATCTATAGCCCATGAAGAACAAAAGGGACGTGATTGTGAGGAAATGGTTCGGAGATCGTTGGACAATGCAAGAACGTATATAAGAAGTCTTGCAGTAACACGACGGAAAAGCCTTGATAAGAGAGAGAATGTACATGTGCCAGGAAATGATAGCGGACGTGATAAGGACAATCTTATCTGCCGTGACAAAGGAATTGGCAAATCTGATGTATTGGAGAAAGTGGTACTGTGTGAAAATGAAAGGAAGATGAAACACACGATGATGAGTGCACGCTCGAAAGCCGTAAGTGACGCTCTGATTGATTGCACGGCTCTTATCGAGAAGAAAGACCTAGGGAAAATGCAGAGTAGAGATATTGCAAACAGCAAGGCAAATACTGACCGAAATGGACTTGTAATCGTAGAAATGCAACCGTTTGGAACGGAATGTTCTACTAAAGTGACAGATGTACTTGCGTTAACAAGAGGCAACAACGATGTAAACCCATTCCACATTAATGGGGAGAAATGCGCATCCTCTAACAGCAATTGTCACATTGATATCCACGACCATGATAAGATAATGGTCTTCCATACTGAAGAGGGAGGCGTAGTCGATGCATTAGTAAATGAATTGATACTATCTGAGCTAAAGGTAGCTATTGATTATAGTGCTGTTGTCGCACGTAAGAAGAGCGAAAGTCTAAACGAAGCCAAAACCGTTTCAAAAGGTGAATCGCAATGGTCAAACATTATCAATGAAAAGCTAGAAAAATCAGGGAACAAAACTCACATTTCTGGTTTCACAGAGATCACGACTGCCGATGGCATAGGGAGACAGAAACTTCCATATGACAAGAATATAGGAAGCCCTCCAATGTGCTCTCCCGAAGAACACCATCTTGTGAAAGAGAAAATCGCAAAGATTGCCGCTGAAAAAGCTGGAGTGATTTATGACCTTGAAATAGAAAAAGACCGTGTACAAGAGAAGGACCGAAAGGTGATCGGAGAAAGTGTAAAAGAAGAAGAAACAAATGATGATATGAATGCTTGTCGCTCTGAGGACGAAGAGTAAGTTTAGCATAACATCATTGTTTATCATTTCTGTTAGTTGAATTATTATCATGCAATTAATAGGTAAAGATAAGAAAGTTTTCGTTTAAAGTCGAAACGGTTTCTGTTTATATAATTTTGCATGTTTTTGCGATCGATATTAATCTTATGAGTCTGAAACTGATTTCTCTTAAGGTTTTGCTCGGAAGATGCCTCTGACTTCGAAATCGAATCATTGCCAACGGATTCTGAATGTGAACCAGATGATGAACTGGACCGGTTTTTATCTGCCAAGGTAAGACTGGATTTAATCACATACTTGGTTTCTTGCGTAGAGGTAAAGCGATTAACCTTTTAACATTCGGCAGATTGGTTATTTCCCGAAAGAGGCAATGATTTTACACCGAGCAATTACAGTATATTCAGGTAACTTTATTGTATTTATGCCTCTAATTATTTTATTTTACTTTAAATCCATGGGTTCTGTGGATGGGTCTGAGTACTCAGAATTGTTTTCACTGAATTCAGTAAAGTTTCTTTTAATATTTAAGGTCTGTGCTTGTTGTCTTTTAAGATACATAAAGGCGATTGTTTTATTGAAAATTAGTATTAAAATATATAGATATATTATCGAGCTTAATTCCTAGTTGCACGAGCTGCACAACTTCATGAACAATTTTGTAGCCATTTTAGTACCAGTTTATTTTCTAAAAAATGACCCAACTGCAAGGATGAATTTGAGGGTTTTGATTAAAGATAGAGAGGACGGAAGAAAGAGAGGGTGAAGGATGAGAGAATAAGATTTGCCCGGGCAACCAGCTTCACATGATGAGAGTAAGGTATGACTGTATCAGATTTCACACCCCCCATATTTTCTGGATTCGGGTGAAATGGGAGACCAAAGTGTGATATCTTCTGTGTAAGGGATGTCTACCTTGAACTTTGTGACTTTGAGTATGACGATGATCATGCTGATGATGATGCGGATGACGCCATTTTGTATATACTTTTTAACTTTTTTTGGATGGTGATAATGTTTGTTATAATCGTTATTATGACGATGATGAGGGTGACGTAATAATGATGATGGCAATGATGATGATGATAATCATTAGTCAAAATTATCTTATTATGTACTGCAACGGAAAGGGGCTGTGAAAAATAAACGCTACACAACGTATTCTATCTAATTTTTACTTAGCAACGTAAACTAGTCTTCTGGGTTTTTTCCTCATGTTGTTCCTAGTGTATAGTTGTTTTGAGTACTCTTCTTGCTATGAGTTCCTGTAATCGATCGGTTCATCCTTCTATTTTCATAGAAAAATGCAAACAAGACTAAACAGCCAAATACCTTAGTCAACCATCCTCGGAAGCAGAAAAGCAGATACTTATTTTTGGATCAAAAGCGGGGAATGGTAAAGAGGCCTTTAAAAGGAATCAAAGAGGATGAGGAAGAAATGTGCGATGCAGATGAACTATTAGAGGAATTAGATGACTTGATCTCAATCTAAATAATTGATGTGAATTAGCGTGAAAAAGTATGATAGAACTTTTGTACATTTAAAATATGTAATAATTTAGTGCATCCGGTGTAAATATTTCATAAAGCAAGTTTCTTCCCACATATACTATGCTGTTTATGGTTTTTTGATAACTTATTGGTAACTTTGAGAGACTGGGTCTTGATGTCAAAAGAGTTGCGAAGAGTAGATCCTCGTACGTTTAACGGAAGAGTGTGGTGTTCAGACAGTACCTTAGTCGAATAATTTGAACCTTAGTCGAATAATTTGTTCCACTGTGCATTGTAGTAATCTCAACTGGTAGCTATGATGGTTCATTCTACAACCTCCCTTTGCCTAGATCTTCCTTCTCTCCATCTGAATATGATCTGTTTACAATGCAAGCTCTTTTTATGGCTAAATGATCGTCCGCTACATCACGGTGTCACTGACATGGCTGCTTGGAAACGCCTGCTTACTTTCTGGTCGGCAAAATAATATCATCATGCTGAAGTCAACATATGCATATCAAAGTCACGATGATAAAAACTGGGCACCCTTGCTCGTTCTCAATGCTTGGAATATTCATTTGCAACATCCATGAAAAAATGACCAGTCCATACGCCCACGTAAATGGGAAAGAAACTTCACTGTTTTTATATACTGGAAAAAAGATGGGAGG
>JAAAKL020012675.1:0-12901 GCA_010016065.2 Carybdea cf. marsupialis auct. non (Linnaeus, 1758)
AGGCAGAGGTGAATAGCGTTGAAGAAGGATGACATAGGAGCTACCTCTGACAACCTCACCAACATCAATAAGCAGCAATTTCAAAAATCCAAAAGAAGTTCAAAATATAAAATTGAATGTAACAGAAGCTAAATAAATGCATTTAAAACAAAGATTCAAAATGATAGCGTGTGGCAAGTAATTAGCCGAATTAAACTATAAATAGAAAAGAAACTAAGAGTTTCGACAACCTACATGAATAGAAGTATCCAGACAAATTTTAAGGAAGAAAAAGAACGAAGGCAACAAAAAAAGCAAGAAAATTGAGCGACAACCATCCACAGTTCATGTGCAGTTGAAGAGTATGAGCATGATCAAAATTTGAGCGTGTTGTAGTACTGAATGTGTCAAAGGCATAGAACAGCGAGACCTTAGTGGAAAAAGGAAGAACTTCTAAACAGATATGCTGAGTGTATCGGCGACCTGTTTGATGAGGTGAGAGTAAAAAGACAATGTGTAATAGTATAATAACGTAACAACACACTTGCCAGAAACTACATAAAAGTATTTTTACTTCAATCTTCACACTTTCCAAACAATAAACGCCCTTTGTGGTACGTTGGTCAAGGTACCTGTAAGTAAGGACTACATGGATTTCATTTTCGATATATTCATTTCACAGACAATAGTTTACTGCACGAAACGAAACATCCATGTCGGAGACATTGTTAAATCCTAAAAGTTTCATCCAGGCTCTGTTTGACCTGACAACAGCAATATGGTCATGACAGACTCTAATGAAGTGCAAGCAAAAACGAAGCAGCAGTAAAATTCTCGATTAGCACCTGAATAGAAACCAAATGACGAACATAGCCTTTAATCCCCACAATAAGCAACCTGCCCATCATCCTATTCCAAATCCGATTTGCAAAGTATTCAGTTCAGGACTGTAATGAGGAGGACATGACTAATCAAAGTAACTATGCTATATTTAATCATTTCAATTAGAATTCATCTTTAACCAATTAAAGAAGTGTTGCATTCTTCTATACTTTGGCCATTTGCATGTACTCTTGATGATGCATATTAGAAAACGTAACACGTTTAGATTAGATGGTTGCGCAGGTTTGCTGAGTGCAGTTGGTACTGCATTGATGCCTTTGTTTCACAATATCACTATTCAGAAACTTGACAACTATATTAGCTCTAATCCACAATGAAGTCGGTTATATTTCCTCTATAGGAGTCATAGATTGTAGTATTCACCTAACGTTCCCTTTATAGACCAATATTCTTTCCATCGAAGTAGCGTATCTATTTGAGAGAAAACTAGGCCATTTGTACTGCATGTTTTGGCTTGGTTTGCTTTAAAAGTCCTTTGCTGCCTTTCCCATACCTTCCCAAAAATTTCTTGGCGTTTCTTAGCCTGATAATTAGTCATTATCTCCGCTTCCCTTTGCTATCCCACACATTTGCCTAATTTCATCGAACCGTCCGGACCTCGACTATAAATTTTCCATCTTGTACCTTGCTATTGCTATGCAGTGTTTCCCTTTAGTGATCCACCCGGCCGAGTGTTTTTATCCAGATCTACCCTTAGTGATAATTTCTAGTACTACCAACCCAGCATCTCTTTTACCGCATTAGTTGAACCTAGGAAAGCTTGAGTGTTATATCGTTTTGCAGTTGCACAAGTTGATGCTTCATCATTGTCTTTACAGGCTACTCAAGTAGTATCTTATCACAGGTCCCTGATTTACTGATTTCATCAAATGTTTGCTAATCTTTGATTACAAGAGAACATGCTCCGTGTCACAATGCTCTCCAGTTTTTACTCCTGGTGTCAATAATACAGGTTGAGGAATATTCTACAAGATAGTGACTACTGATGCTCATAAGTTCCTAAGATACATTTGTCCCTTTTGGGGATCGCTAATCGATTAATCCAGTTTCTACAGGTCATCTCGCCAGAAGCCGATTCCAATGAGAAATAGTCAAATTTCCATTGTACAACCTTTGAACTTTTTTGTATATAAAGTAAGTACTCCAGTCTATCCATATTTGACGACATGTTTGCTCTTAGATTCACCTGACCCTTATTCAGATCGCAACATGAATTAGTCCATTATTATCCTATTTCCGGTACCAGAGGCAACTCACATGTTTTTCATATCAAATCAAAATATCATATCGTAAATAATCAAGATAGTACATACTATGAAATCCAGATATAGTGGAGCTGAAATAGATTCTCGTTTTGTTTAGAAGTAGATGAGAAGAAATTACCAATTCTTATGAAATATTATAAAGATTGTTGGCTGTTGCTTTTGTATTATACCATTTGCAGTTCTTGTGGTTTCCTTTTGTGCACTCTATTACTTATCACTGCTCCGTGGAAGAGTACTGCATGGAGCGGTATCTAGATATTCGAAAGAAACGGGGCATTGCAGAACGAGGGAAGTCGCCAACGCAAAGGAACTCAGGGAGCCAACTTGGAGGACAGAGAGTTAGTCTTTACAACATACCTCAAAGACTGCCACTCTCGGGGTTGGGTTGTTCAAACACACATGCTGAAATACCCCTAGAATACATTGCATAGCCCACCTTTACCTACGCACATTAAAAATGCGACAACTGCACAATATTTCAAACGTGCTCCTAAAACACACTTGTATAGCAATTATTTTAGAAAAAATTAATTTATTCCTGTAGGTTGACCAACTGTAAACAGCTTGGAGACATATTGTAATAAGCGCTACACAAGCACTTTTATCATCATCATCATCATCATCATCATCATCCTCCGTAGATTGAAGGGTGCCAACACTTTCATCCTTCCACAGAGCCCAGTTTTTCAATCTGTCCAATACCATATGAATCCCTTGAAATGCCATATAACAGAGTTCTGTGGCAAACAGTTTTACTGTATCTTAGGTGGAATACATTTCGTCAACTATTGTGACATCCAAACGACTTCGTGTTTGGTTTAAGAAATCTTCCTGGGGCAATGCCATACGTTTGGGTTTCTGCATATCATCATCTACGTAACAGATACTCAATAGGACAGGAGTGAGGGTATACCAGAGCACTTCTCCCACATCCTGTACTATCATTTCTGAACAAGATGTAGGAACCAAGCATTTCTGCCATTTCCTTACACAGTTTGCTGTAACAAAGTCCAACACTCATGTCAGAAAATCCTTGAATTGTAATCTACTATACATCTTTATCCTTGTTCGTCTTGTAGAAAAGTTCTAAAGTGATTGACCTCCTTTATAACTACTAGGAGTTGTTAATTGTAATTATTTTACTTCCAAAAAATACATCCTTTAAAGGATCCTTTCATATTACAATAATTGAAAATAGGTTAATCTCCTGAGTCAGTGATGAGCTTACCTATCACTTTAAGAGTAGCTGTTCCATATGAATTTCAAGGGATGACACAAATATATCTTATCATATCTGAGTTTCCCTGTGGGTTAAAAATTCAGGGCAACTTAAGTGGCAACTGATTTTAAGTTAATGAAGCTTTATATGCACAGTTTTTAACATGCGATGTTCAAAGGGCAATTTACTGTTTTTATTTAAGTCGACTGTTGACCTTTGATGGTGCATTACATTGTAGTAGTCTAGTAGTCTCACACTGAATACTAGTGCTATTTTTAGATGCCAATGCATCCAAACCTACGCAAAGGGAAGTTGCAAGAGCTTTGCTTATTAGTGTCTTTGGTTTTCGAAACTCTGGGTGGTTGCTTCCTTGGACCTGATGCTGTAGGAATACAAGAAAGGACATGATTCTGATTCTGTCAACTAACCAAAAAGTCGTGCGGCCGACGTGGCCATTCTCTCACTTACAAGAAAATGAGTATATAACAATTGTACCATTTGTGGAAGGCACAAGGTCGTTGGGGTTAGTTGAGAATGCTTTTTTACTGGCTCACACTTAAAAACGCCCATTGTGTCATCTACATAACGATAAAAAAGGGCAGGTCCTTCAGAGGATTGCTTAAGTTTACAGAAGACAGCAAAGATCTTTGCCAACGCTGGACCTAAGGAACTACCCATGCTTGCCTCGCTCCTATACAATGCATCGGTACATGTATTGATCGTTTCACCTAAGGGGATGTTTGTAAACAAGTTTCTGTCGTTGAAAGAACCCTAGTTAACAAAGGTGAAGGGTCCTTAACACAATTTTCTAAAAAACCTTGAGCACGGGTTGTGAAAAATCTGATAGCCACTTGAAAAAATTGATAGGAAAGGCAGCCCTTGGAAAGGGTATACATTCACTGACGTTTTGATTTAGAGGAGCTAGTCCTATCGTAAACTTGGCGTAGTACAAGGCCTTGTTTGAGTAAGTGCACTAAATGCTTTTGGATTCGCTGTCCAATTTTGGGTCAGCTGTCAATCTTTTCGATACTTGGAATGCTGTTACTCTTTTTGAATTTCTTGGAATTTGCTTCAATCTTGTCGTATGTTATCCATTTTGTGGACACAATCATTTTGGTTTTGGAAAACAAACTCTGACCCCTTTCAGGTTTTCTGATAAGGATCTTCCGATTGTTTCTTGAAGATATTTTGCCTTGGAAATTTCCCTATGCATGTAAAAATCCGTGAGCTGTATCCTTGTGAGGGAGTAAGCAGGGGCTTAACCGGACCTGGAGGGAGTTAAGTTTGTCTCCAGAGGAAAGTTTCTGTTTTGTGATCTGAGCATAAAGATTTCAACCTCGCCAAACATTTCTTCTCTGTTTCCTTTCTGTGGTGGAATGCTAAACTCTGCAATAGGGCAGCACTTGCTTGAAAACCCAGTTTGTGCGAAAATGTATGCAGATGACCACATTCGTATCATAGGCAAAGCTAGGACCATCTCCAGCTTGACTCCTTTGGAGTTAGTCCACATAATAGCAAGAATACCTTTGCTTTGTAGTCTGAAGAAATGTGTTTTCATTGGGTTGACTCATTTGTTGACTACTTGGTCCTACGACGATTATTTAATCAAACAGCACCAATCAGGGAGTCCAAGTTTTGATTGGCCATTATCAAAACAAACCTGCCAATAGCTATAATTCCTTACTTTTTATGATGCATTTGACGATTTTGTACTCTAAGGAGTGTCAAAAAACACTTTTCAGTAAAAACTGTTTTCACTATTTCGTGATGTTTTGATGTTCTGTGCCACTAAAAAACAAAAGACTCAAGTAGAATAACCATATAAGTCACAACTTGACTGTAAGTACGTTTTACCCTTCTGTTAATTCTGTAAATCATAGTTTCTTCCCCGCTTATTGGCCTTTAAATAGACTAGACAAGTTTTCCACAAGGGGTTTGTTAAGAAACTCTATTCAATGGCAAAATCAGATAAATCTCATGGAGCCAGTGGAAAAATCAGGCAAGTCCTTTGATGTGTTCATGTAAATTATCAAATAATCGAATGTAAGCAAGATCGAATCTAAAAGAAAGCTTTCTAATTGCAACTGGCTAAAAAAAACAATAATGATAACCAATCTGTGCTTACTTATAACCTAACTAGGAAACTAAACTAAACTAACTAGGAAAAGTTGCGGTTGTAGGAAAGAGAAGGAGAAAGTCGAGAGAGTAAGAAGTCACACTATGTGTGAGAGCTGCAAATGTACAGGATTTGCTTGTATTCTTGCAGTAAACTCTGAAGAAATTCATTGACTGATTTAATAATTCAACTACTGTGAGAGTAAATATGCTTGGGATTCTTACTTATCAACCCTAATCAATGTCTAGCCTTTAGCTAGAAGACGGTTGGACATGTTGAAGAGCTGACCTCTCGTAGTCACAGTATTACTTACAATGTTAAAGTCTTGAAAGGAGGCCAGGATGTTGCTACTTTTGTCTGCCTAAAGGGAGTCTGTTCCACGTTTGGTATAACCAAGAACCGACTGGAGATGAGATAATAAGCAAAACCCTAGCAGCCGAACGTAGGTATAAATTTATCAAGTTGAAATTAATGATGTTATTAAAAGATACATATATATTATGTATCATGATAATTCTCTTGATTGTACTTTACTCTTTGCAAATACTTAATAGAATGTAGGATATGAATATGACTCGGAGTAAAACATTTGAGATCATTTGGTGTCATTTAATGTTGTATCTATAGTCTGTGCTGATAACATTCTTCGCATTAGGTTTATCAGAATACACGTTTCACGATATTGAATTTTCGGCTACTTCTTATGGAAGTTAAATTGCTGTCACTTTAACCTTGACCCAAAATAATAATGTTTTCTGCCGTAAGCCTATGAGATACCATGGCAAATTCCAAAATATTTGCCAATATATAAAGCTTAAGAGAGATTGGCTTCAACGGACAATCCCGTTGCTATCCCCTCCTTATGTTTGTTATATTAGTTTTTATCTAATGTAATCGCCTGCACAGTAGATAATCATATTCAAATACAGATCTTGTCATAGTTGTTAACGTTTTATGTCTGACATCTTATTAAACTCAAATTGAACTACATGAAAAGTAAGGATTTAACAATAAGTAAGAAACAGAACGTATACAAAATTAAAATGGTAGATGAGGAAGCTAATATAATGGGTTTAGCAGTGATCTATGTTGTTCATTGTTCTATCAATCGATTAGGAATGTTTTAAGTAAATATTGCAACATGCCCCTCTCCAATGGAAAGAAGATGTTCTTCTAGTGTAGGACAGTCTGAAAAGCTAATACTACTGTGTTAGTACACTTGGTGCATGAATTAAAGACAGAGGTCGCAGGACATCACCTGCCCATGATTAATGTCATGACTATCATCTACATCTACACAGCAAACAAACTCTGGCCTCTTGTTTGATTTTCGCTGTCGAGTCGATCGTCTTACCACAGGCTCCCTTGCTTGTTTTTCAGGGGGGTACATCATCAATTACATTGGTGTTGTCTGTCAGCTTTTCAATGGATGTAGTAATTGCTGATGGTGAATATATAGCAACTGGACTCACAGTAGCTATCTGTCTGAGGTCTTCTGTGTCTTCTGTTATGCTTCTTTCAAGCTCTGGGAATTGAGTGTGTGGCATTTGTGACGTCATGGTGGTTTAAACTGGATGGCCTGGTTTGATGGTGTGCATATGCCGAAGAATATTCCTATGATTATCCTCACTGATTATACAGTATGAGTCAAGAGTAATATCTTGAACGTCAGATTCTACTCTTAAACCTGGTTTACACTCTGTGTTGCCATCCTCTGTAAACCAGATGGATTGGTTGGTTTGATAACACTCGGTTTTCTAGATGGTTTGAGATGTGTGGTTCTTTTATCGGCAAGGTCTGACTCTTGTTTGTCTGTGAGCATAGGTGATTGGAAGATTTGATAATGGAGAATTCAGATATGTGTATTGCAGAATATTTCCACTGGAGGAGGCACGTGTTTATCAATTGGTGCACCATGATAAGCTAGAATTGCTCTAGTTATCTTAGCATCCGATTTCCTGTTTGAAGATCTTTCTAATTATTTTGATCACTCTCTTTAAAGCACAGGCAGTTCCCTGATGAAAGTATGAGGTTGACGTTGCATGTTAGATTTCAAGATTTTCACAACTGCTTTGAGCAAAAGCAAGGACCATTGTCTGTGATTACCGATACAAATGTTCTGGTAAGCCGAAATTCCGAAAAATTCCATGCAAGAGGGCTATTACAACATTTGACGTATCGTGCTTAGTAGGTTAATGATGATGAATCCAGAGTGATAGTCAAATATGACAAGGATAGGTCGGCCCTCCAAATCCATATTTTCCATTGTAGAGCTGTCAATGAATATTGATTAATCGATTGATGGAAGGTTAACTTGACCTTCGATTATCTCTAAAGCAGAAAGATCTGCGAATCCTTTTTTTTCATGACAATAATTGATTACTATAGGCTACACTCGAAATTGAGTATGCCACAAAAAATTGATTATCTTGATTTCAGAACGATGATCTATTCTCTAGCCTTCAGATAACGGTTGATCACAACGCAGAGTCAACATTAACATGACCACTCGACACTCGACAGTCTGCAATGGTCGATTGTCAGTTGTGATCTCAATTTGTGGTTTTGTTTATCTTGAACGCATGATCAAGTATCAAGGTACAGGCAATGCTGCCTCAGAAAATCCACTTACCAACATCATTCTAGATGCAGTCAAAACTTGAAAATGTGGAAAAGATCTTTCTGCTAACAGGGATAGCTTTCTTTTAAGAATAGCAAATGGAAGTACTTCCTACTAGATCCTGCTTAGTGTGAACATTACTTGCATCAAAACCTCATGTGCATTACTAAATGTAGCCCTAACAATCAAAACAACAACTTCATAGTCAAAGTCAAAATCATCAGTACTGTCCTCAAATTCATAAACACAAGTGACACTTACACTCTGTATGCTGTTCCCTAGCTGGCATACTTTTCGGCAGAATAAAGATTTTGCATCTTTTCCAAGATAGTCATGACAATGTGTCACCCGCCACACCATCGGTACTTTCTGTCTTGAGGAATGTCCGGTGGGGTTGGGGAAGGTCTTACTGGCTGTTGGTGCTATATAAGACTTGATTCTTTGCTTGTTGCTGCGAGCTTTTGGAATGTTTGGAGTGATCATATAAATACGTGGCCTGGACTTGACTGTCATTAAAGCGTTGCATAGCAACATCAACAGCTTAATGTTCTCAAAAGAGATCAAGACAGGCTCATCTTCTTACATGTTTATCCTTCTTTATAAGTTTACGTTTGCAGTCCACATTTGTACAACCATGAATCAGCTTATCAGTAATAAGAATATCGGTTTGTTATGTAATCTTACCTTGACGATGCAGTTCTACAATGCGACTAAAACATGCCCTACTGTTCTGCCATGCATTAAAAAATCCTCTCGAACCTCACGGAAGTGTGTGTGTGTGTGTGTGTGTGTGTGTGTGTGTGTAGGCGGAATAGGTGGCCACACTACTTTGCCTATTATTATAAAACTTTGTATAGATACTCTCCTGTACCAGGAGCAGGTTATTAACAGGTTTGTAGCCATAGAGGCCGACCCCAGGGACCGCTGGAGGCCAAAAGTGGGTAAAAAGGGGCATTCTCAGACCTCCCGGATGTGTCTTTTGAGCGTATTCCACGTGTAATCTGGATGCTGGAATGCACTAATCTATTGTGTGTAAATTGCATTGGAAACGTTTTATGAGCGTATTCCAAGCTGGTGTCATTTGACAAGAACTCAATACTTTCAAGTTCATTTACAGTCTTCGAGATGAAGGGTAGAGCAATGTTTCTTTGCTGTCTTTTGTCATCGCAGGATTCCTACACAAACAGCTGACAATATTTGCAGGCCTTAGGATGTTCAACTAGTGGGTAATATTTGGAACATATGCTAATTCAAAATGGTAGATAAGGAAACTCATACAATGGGTTTAGCAGTGATCAAAGTTGCCCATTATTCAATCAATCAATTAGGAACGTTTTAGATAAGTATTGTAGCAATAGTCACGTAAAACATGTTAACAGAATGAAGACAGTTCATTGTGTCACAAAGTCATCAGATTTGATCAGAGTATCATCGGTTTTTGACACCGGCAGTTTGTTTACAATAGCAAAAACACTGACTTTCTTTGTTTACTTTTTTATACATTATAGGGCACCCAGCCACAAATGGCATAGTCAAGCATACAGATCGACCCCATTAACTAACGGATGGAGTGCGTAAGGCCATTCAAGACCACGTAGCATCATGTTGCGGAAAGAAATCCCCCTATGGAAGAGTGCAGGTACGACGGTTCTCTTTGCCAGAGAGGATCAATGCGTTTCCGATGTATGAACTTTTTAAATAAAAACATGAAGAGATAGATGTATCATATCAAACATGCTGGATGATTTAATTGCTACTTTAATATTGGATTTGGCTATCCAAGAAAGGCCACATACTCAAAATGTGATGAGCTCATTTCAAAGACTGATCACATGGGTAGCTTGATTCTCAGTGCTGAGCATGAACTGGTATTACCCTACATAAGCAAAAACATTCACATACCCTTGAGAAAGATTTACACCAAAGGGAGGCAGAATTCTTTTATAGCAGAAAAACAACAGCTAAATCAAGAGGTCAAGTGACTCCATAATATAAAGCTATTGCTCTTGATTTCCAGAAATATCAACAAAACATCAAATGATGTATATTTTAAATTCTAGCTTACAATAATTACCTTTTTTCATTCAAGTTTTATCCACTGATGATGTCTTCATGTATGTTTATGATGATACTGGCTAAAAAGGATCTTATGATGTATGTCCAATGCTACACAATTTTATTAGTAATAAGCTTTCAGATACTGCTCTTGTGCCGGGCAAAATAAAACTCTACTTTTCATATAATTTCATCATGTTGTCCATAAAATGAAGCGATTGAAGATTACTAAGCTCTGTTTCCGTATAATAGGCCATTCCTACATTGAAGGTGATTGAGACATTGCAAATGTAAGTATATATTATTCACATTTCTCCGCCTGTGGCAGATTGTGCATCAACATAGCTTATGTCTCTCCAAAGTTTTCTGTCCAAAGTGGTTTTGCTCAATTCATCTATGGTGAGACCAGACCATACATGAACATTGTCCATCCATCTGCTTTTGGGGCATCCTCTGGATCATGACTTCCATGCATAGTTTTGAAAGTCCATTCTCAGACTTCTTTATGTGGCCATATAAATTTAGAACTCTCCTCTTGACTTCACAAACCAAAGGTGCTAAACCTGAAACATTTCTTTTATTCTGACATGGTCTATGAGTCTTTTATTCATCATAATCCTTATCATATGATTTTGGTAGGTCTTGATTTTATCAAATGATGTGGAGGTCCAGTTGACCCATCTGGTGTGATATAGTGAGCAGGAAGCAGATATGTTTTGTTGGCTCTTTTCTTAATGTGCAGTGGAATTCTGTTTGATGTTAAAAGCAGTTTATTTTTCTCAAAAGCTGATCATCCCAGGGTTATTCTGTGCTACACTGCACCAAAACCTTCCTCGGTTCTTGAAAATTTGTGGCCTAGATAGACAAACTCTGAGACAAACTCTATCTTTTTTTCACAAACATTCAGGTGTAGGTCTTGATCATTCTTTTCTGTAGACATGCACTTTGTTTTTGCAACATTTATTTGGAAACCTGCATGGAAGGCATGCCTGGTCAGAACGTCAATATATTTTTGTAGATTGCTTTAGGAGCTGTTTACTGCTGCTATGTCATCTGCAAAGTTCAAGTTTGAAATCAATTGTCCTCCAATTGAAAATACAGAGTCACAACACTGAAGCTATGACTATACAGAAGAATAAGGCTGACAGGATGTCTCCCTGTTTTACTCCTTTTAATACAGTAACTTTTGTTGAAGTTCCTACATCTGTTTTAACGGTTCCTGTAGATCGTTCATATGTTTCTTTCAGTAGGGCAATAGATCTTTTGTTGACGCTTGTGCTTTCAAGTAGTTTCCACATGCAGGCCAGTTTAACACTGTCAAAGGCCTTTTTGAATATGTGAAAGCTATAAAAACAGGGTTATTAAATTCAATTGACTTTTCAATAATTTGTTCCAAGCTTATGATTTGTTTTGTGGTATCTCTCCCTTGCTGATAAGCAGCTTGAGAAGATGGAAAGAATGCATACAAGTCTTTCTTAACCCGTATTGCAATTATGCTAATAAATGGATTGTATATACAGCTCAGAAGACTTATGGGGCGACAGTTTGAACATTCCAATCTGCTTCTGTTCTTAAACATAACCACTATCAAAGCGTTTTTGAATGCTTGTGGCACCTTGCCTCTTGTTAGAATGTTTTTGAACAGAAGAGTCAAGACATCCACCATTGTTTGGCCACCTGCTTTGATGTGCTTTGCATAAATATTGTCCAGTCCTGGACTCTTGCCTTTCTTAATACATTTTATAGCATGTTCTACTTCTGACCTTAGAATTGGTGGTATTTTCTCATCTGAGCCGTCATTTATGGCATAGTTTACTGAGCTGCCAAAGTGAAGTTGCTCATAAAAATCTGCGCACCTTTCCAGAATGGCTTCTTTTTCTGTTAGTAAATTGCCATTTAGGTCTTTTATTCCTCAGTTTGTATTTTTGGATTTAGCTTTTAGTTCTTAATTACAGTATAGTATTTCTTATTTGCTGGCAGTGCATTTAATTCATCAAGTTGATTTGCAATGTTCTTTGTTTTGTCTCTCTTTTTACCAGCTTTTTTAATTCCGCTTTCGCTTTTCTGTACTGAACTGAATTTGGACCCATCTTTTTTCTAACTTTATGTTTGTTCCTGATTGCTATCTTGCTTTCCTCTGATATGTATGTAAATTACAAGGCTGATATTGAGGTTCCATAGGCATGGAGGATGAGCTTATAAAAGCACGACAATACCATCGGCCCTCCATGTGGAACAAAGCTCATTCCTTGCATTTATTGACCACTTAAAACAAGACTAAAAACCATCCCACCCTGCAGCAAGACCGATCACAGGTAAAGATTGAAAACTCTGAGACAAAATTCATTATTATCCTGGGCAAATGGAATGGTACATTTGATACTGGTTTAGTTGAGAAGAATATATTTTATTATATCAATAACAAAACTGCACGAAATGGCGAATTCATTTTGTACTTAAAAGCTTTTTTCATCTGACACTCCTTGGAGTAAAATTCGTCAGAAAATAACCAAAAAGGGAATCAACGAAATTATTTACTCAACTGTGTTCAACAACGTATCCAAAAGCGCTTATTAGATCTAGTTAAAAAGGGTGTTTTACCACGGCTGGTTTTACGATAGGATTAGGCCTTCGGGTTCACAACGACCGCGGATGTACGGTCTCCCCAAACTCACAAGAAAGGTTTGCCTTTCCGACCTATCCTTTCCATGATTGGCTCCTCGCAACATGAAATGGCCAAGTGG
>JAAAKL020012676.1:0-12901 GCA_010016065.2 Carybdea cf. marsupialis auct. non (Linnaeus, 1758)
TGATTTCAAAAGTAGCAGCAAAAACAATCAAGTTCGAAATAAAATTGGTAAACAAGTCATAACTCAACATTATTTAGTAAATAAGTAAAATAAGAAATTAAATAAGTAAACAAATAAGTGAATCAATTAATGTATACAATTAGCTAAGATCATATACACAGGGTGAAATCATAAAGGGCATAATAAAGGTGGGAATCTTTCAAAACTGAAAAAGAAAAGATGAAATTTATGTGCATTATCAACTGTTCCTATTTGAGTCATCTCTTAACAAGCATGCTACAATTTTCATATTGACCAATCAAAACCTGAATAGCCGAAGCTGATTACATGCTAGAAGCCATTTCGAAATACTTGAGATTCCACCCATTATTTGATGTGCTATTACTAACGGCCACGCATCTTTTGTGCAACCAATGCGCAGCAGACATGTTGAGCTGAATTAAGTTCAGCTTAGCCATACTCTGCATTTTCTGAGGTCATTTACATTTGAACTCGATCCAAAGTCATCTCAAACATAGCAGCTGGATAGGATCAAGATTAAGTCATGGATTTGTAGTAAACGAAGCGACACTCAGCTGTACAAAACACTTCAAAGGACCAAATTCAGCCACATCAGTGATAACAATGAAAAGAACCTATTTAAATGTTGTCTCTCTCTTTTGGTTCCCCTTTAGTGGTCATGTCATGGGACCAGATAGAAACTATTTATGTCCGAAATAGAGGACAAAACAAAGTTGCAAGCAGGTTCCACAATCATGAGAAGGACAGAAGAAGGTAATTTAATCAAAGAAACTGCAATTCTGTAGACAGCCATTGAGTGGCAGGTCATCTCACGGCATAGTTGGTATTTGAGTTCCTAGCATGGGTAAAACGATCTTGTCAGTTGTGGTCTCAATATCCTGGCATCCCTTGCAAAGTTAACTAGCACATGTATCTAGCAATGACATTGTTTATCGCAGTATCAATGGAATCGAAAACGTAAACAAAGTTGATAAAGCAAATATTTGGTGCACTTGGTGGGTGGAAAGTTTGGGCACATCTGGAAATTCCACTTATCAAGTCCCAAATTGTAAAGGGCTTCAGCTTGTCATGTCTGGCAGTAGTATGATGTCAATACCTTACCTTTACCCGAAGCCTCGTTCAGTAAAAAGGTATTGAGAAAATGGTGGTCAATAAAGAGGCTGGACATCTCGCAGACAACGTGTGAGAGACATCAAATGTACCATTAGTTCATGATGAAGTCACATTTTTATAGTGCACTCTGAAAAACCCACTCATAGTTAAAAAACTATTATTATGTTGGACTAAAAATCCGTTCTGAACACGAATAAAATTTATATTCAGATAGCCATTAGCATTTGTACATAAAATGAGAGTCTTATCTATAGTAAACACTTGCTCAAGAACTCAATTTTTAACCAGTTTAATCAAATTACTTCCCCTGCCAAACCAAACTGCTTTACGTGCCATAGCTCATTCTACTGCATGTCACAACTCATTCTCAAATTTTGTAGTGGCAAATACTTATTCAAAAATACATCAGAGCATGAAAACTCCATCAAGTCTGATCAATACTTTTCTTCTGGTTGACAAAAAGGTTGTTCTTGTCACGGAAACTCTTTCTTTGTATCTCTTCATAGTTCCTCCTTGTCTCAATTTGCTTCCTTTTTCTCTAATATGGTTCTTTCAGGTTAGAAAATCTTCGTTTGATAGCGCGGCTACATAAGAAAGGTAGGGTTGATTTCTTCACAGTCAGTACCTCTGCTTCTTTAGACAGAGTCAGTGAGTCTTATACTGATTCACATAACAGTATGAGTTTTGACTTCGGATATACTGAGTACAAAATTCCACGATGTTGTAAAAAGTTACGAAGTTCGTCAATAGCAAATGAGGAGAAGTAGACTGTGGCAGCCATGGTCGACGTTTATCTAGACTTTTAGCCCTACCGTTGAAACTTTAAATGACGCATTTTGCGAGGCTGCGGCCGGATCGAGGCTAAAATCGCTAACCTAAATGAACTATATTGTACCATAATCTCAAAGCATCTACGGCTTCGGTTTCTTGATGCGAGCTCCTACTGCAGTGAAGAATAACTCAAGAAGATAACACAAACAGTATGTTTACATTACTACTTGGAGATAACAATGGAAACATACTTTTCTTTGATTAAGTAGTGATTTGTATCCATGATCGCCGAGAGACAGCAGAGTGATAAACAAATCCAAAACAGGGCTTCCCGATGCTCGACCTAAAATAAATGGAGATATTTTTATCCAATAATCGCCAGGAGTGTTCGTTCGATGAAGTAACATCATTTGATACGTTTCAACGTCCTAAGCAAATAACCCTAAACACCTTAATTCACGTAGAAAGCTAGTTTGACGTTAACTGATTTGCTCTACCAGATGCTCCACGTTTCTCTCTCCCAGTTTAGTCATACCCTCTACTAAAAGTATAAATTTAAGAAATGATGGCGGGATCAATCCAATAATCTTTTACAAAATCTGTAGTGACAAGAGATTCTACTGGTTTTAAATATTTAGTTTACACCCTACCCAATACAACTATTAAATGATAACAGAACATTAATACTTTTAAATGGATTAATCGATGCACCGCACTACACTGGCATAGCCTGCAATGTAAGCACGAAAAAGGGCTGAAAAAATACGGTAGGTAGAGTAGGTAACACGGGGTCACTACGTTATTACATCGTTCCTTTGCCCTTATCATCTTCTTCCGTAGTGACGAGTAATAATTCGAAGCAAAGGATAATAATCTGCTCATTATCTGATTCTCTTCGAAATGCACAGAAACCTTTTCAAGAAAAAGTGAGAACTAACCGTCACTTTTACTCAACTGCGTTTAAATTGGTAGAGAGCAGAATGAAGTTATGTTAAGAACTTTCTTGTAATTCGAATGCTACAGTTTCATTGTAAACTCATTTAATTATCACCAAGTATCACCTTGCTCTGTTTTATACTCATTTATAAACTTCCCTTTATTTAATAATAACAAAGGATGTAAATTAGTGGCTCTTTTACATCCAACCCAAATAAATACAGTTTTGATTAAATTAATATTTATAAGATACAAGAGAAATAAATGTCACCACCGAAAGTCAACGCCTGATGCATGCATTCTCAGCGGGTTCATTTCCAACTGAGCTGGGTGACCCATGATGTTAACAAAATCTCTACACGTCACATTAGGTCAAGTCACACGGTGAAGAAAGGTTGGTCACTGAAATTGCGTAGAGCTGAGTCTCGATGTCTACCGGTGGAAAATTGAGGAATAAAGTCGCGACTATTGAAACAGAGTATGTTATCGACGTGGGTGAGCTAGCTCAGTTGCACACATCAAGAATGTGGGGGGAGGGGGGGCTGTGTTTGATTATCGTTGGTGTCATAATCCATTATACCTTCTCAAAACTGATCATCTCAAGTCCTAACGCTAATATGTTTTGATTTAGTTGGTGATCGCAACATTAACTATATTATAACTTTGTTTGCTGTTATTATTGGCGCTTCAAAATTCACAAAACAACACAATTATGGCCATGGTCCATTGAAGTTCACTGAAGCTGTCTTGTTCTTAGTGTAGATGTATCTAGATGCCAGTGTACCATATGGCCGCGTGGTCTTAAAGCCACCGGCCGTGACTCGATCCAAGTCTTTGAAAGCTTTGATAACTTCCCTTTACAGTCACGTGGTCCAACTAGTACGTGCGAGCGAAACTTTAGAAGCCGGTCGGATGGAGTGTACCTGTGTTTGGATAGCCCAGCATTGTCACACCTGTGACACGCTGAATACGCTTGAAGAACACGTGAAGGGTACAAGGGACTATGGTCTTTTCAGTCACTTTGGCCCTAAATCACTGAGTAGGTCGCTTAGCTGATCGAACAGTTAAACACTCATCGACGAGAGAGCCCATCGCTTAAATGCCAAACACAAGTCAAGAAGAAAGCTTCTACATCTTGGTCTAGCTGTTTATTGACTTACTTACCTGGATATGTTTTCCCTATTTTGTCTATTATGTGTTTCGTGAAGCCTGCAATTACGGAACCCCCCACTGGAACCATAAAATTCTTATCAGTGCTTTGCACAAATGCATCAACACGACCGACTTTATGAGCCTAGATATGAAAAAAAGGCAAAGAAAAATCATGTTTGGGAATTATAAAGAGCAGGGATCTATTGTACTGAACACATCGTCAAATAGCACTCATCTGAAACAATGCGGTGTCATAGTATGCCGTCATGTTTTGAAAATTTTTGAATTACGGGGAAAAACTCAATTTTCATGTTGTCCTATCAGTGAGAACGTCAATGGCCAAAATTGAGAGTGATGCCCTTTCCCAACATGGAGATATCAGGTTTTAAAACTCTCCAACAAATCCTTAAGGAACCAAAGAATATCAGCAGAGTTTTGAGAGGAGATTTTTGAGATTCTAAGGGGTCTAGTTTAAACACTATATACACTACAGGTCTGGTATTTCAGGAATCAGCCTATTCAAAAGTTACCTTTCGATATCAAATCGTACTATTTCCAAAACTTTTGACTTGTGACGTCATCACTTTTCCTCCGCATGCACTACAGATGTCTATTTCTGAGATTCTGTATTCTAAATTTCCAGTCCGTCTTACATAAACCTTATTACTAAAATTAAAAAATTGAACCACAACAAGTTATTTCTCGACCTAACTTCATGACTGGTTGCAAAAAATATCGGCCTTTGTCCGAATCGGGACTAGAGCTTTATTTTGAAACCATCGTTACAAAACCATAAGACCCCTATTCTCTGTCTGGAAGATTCTCCTTTTTGCTTGATGTAAACCAAGAGATCGACGGAGTGAGGAGCGGGGATGTTTCAGAAAGAGGCAAACAACAAACAAAAATAAACTAATACTACACAAAATATGTATATACTTATAAGTAAATAAACATAAAAGGTAATGGACAAAGAAGAGAAAAAAATATTGACAGAGTGAAAGATGTGGAAAAAGTCCCGTTCACATTGATATAAATAAATACGCAAATTTTAAACGTCACTCAAAAACCAGTCATACAACTATCCGAGACATGGCAGGAAGAGGTAATGTTCTTTTTAAAGGCGTATACCACATTACGCTGGAACCTGAAGTGAGTATGTTAGCAAAGGAGGCGTGCAAATGGAGCTTCTGACCGACACCTCCTATAGAAATTGCCATTTTGGGGGCCAAGTATATGAAGGCAGGAAAATACAAAGTGCTAAAACAGAGATAGGTTTGTTGAAAATTTATAAAGTTAGATAATGGCTAATTTAATTCTTACATACGAATTCTAGAGAAAGGAATGCTCCTCAATTTACCCCAGTCAGAGCTGAAACAACGAGAGGATGCAAGAGGCATCTGGAGAAGCTCATACCTGCTCAATCAGATGCATACATTTGGATGCTTGGACGCCATACGCATTGTTGATCAAGTGAAATAAACCATGCTCCTGACATATCTTGGCCACTTCCTCTAACCTAATATTGAAGCAAATAATTGATTATTAATAGCTTCATCGTAAAAAAGTTCCATATTTAAAGCCTTACATAGGCCATCATTTGATTACAAACACTGCTCTCGATTTGGCGCTTTCTTTGGACAAAAAACAAATAAAGTTTTTAGTACTCTAAAAATCCTTCACTTTCTCATCTATATGTTTCCTGAGAAGAGCATTGTCTCGCAGTTCTCCTTTTGCTGCTTGTTGTAATTCCATACAAAATATGAGCATTTTCCAATCTAATGTTACTTGCAATCTCTGTTTACTGTTTTAAGTTGTCTCTCACTGCTTTAGATGGCACCAGGAGTGAGTGGATGCAAATTTTAAATCTAGAAATGAAAGCAACCGACAATATTTACCGTAAAAAGGGCTTCCACAGTAACCATTAACACAACTTTTCCATTTTATGGTGAATGTTTGTCAGAGCTACAGTTGTCTGAACTGAAATACCCACGTTCAAATTGAAGAAGAAGCGATGTTTTTTTCAAGGGGGGGATACATAAGTCTTCTTTAATAGTGAGTTATTTCAGAGACAAGTATCATTATAGTCACGTGCCTGTAACCAGAGGCAGTGAATACTTGTAGCAACTTTTTGACATCATATTGAGTCTGTCCAGCAAAGAAACAAAGATTGATTCCGTCGAGACAGTTGTAAGATAAATGGGCAATTTTTCAGGCACAACAGTGAAGGTGCAGATGAAAACAACCTTCCTTAAGTCCAGTTCTTCAAGATATTTCTAGAGCATTCGACTCCATTAATCGACACACAACGAAAAAATGCTGTTAGGGTAACGGATACCAGAGGAAACAATAAATACGATCATGATATTGTACACAGACCTAAAATCTTTTAACACGAACCTATATACCATACGTATTCCTGTATACCTTTTGTAAGAGACGATAGAGATTGCAACAATTATAATAACAAAACGCTATTAATATCAACGCGCTATAACGAAGAAAGAATATGAAATCCACTGCAGATGTAAAAACATGTATTTTAACCGTAATCAATAGCGTAGTTCTGATGGCAATTATTGTGCTAATTTTAACATCATCGACAGCAGGGGATACTAAAATAATAGAATAACATGTCATCGCCGGGGCTTTCTATTTGTCTAATATCACTCCATACTAAGCATTTTAAATCCTCTCTGCTCGATTATGATCTGTATCATTTAATGGGTTCTGGGTGAATTGATGGCCCCCAGCACTCACTTCCATGGTAAGTTTGATAGCGCAGTCAGGTTTTTCATAAAAATTGCGATTCTTTAATTTGTTTATCATTTCAGTGGTAGTTTTAAAGGGTGCCGTTCCTAGTGCCGAGAAATGTTTAATGGCTCTTTAACGCCATGCATTGAAAGGGGGTAGACATAATCGTGCTGAGGCGGGTCTTGAGATACTGTCTTCCCTCTGGTCGGTATACTTTCCAATTTTCCACTTCCCTCAACGAGCTTAATCTGGAAATATATATGCACTTTTTTCTTTGCATTTTGAAGGATTATTGTTGACCGTACCGTGGCTAATAACTCTTATACTGAATGAAGCAAGACTGAATGAAACGAGACAAATCTCCAAATAACAGAACATCGGATCTCATTAAAACAAAGCTAGATTTTATTTTATATTTTTTTACACTAAAAGATGGCATCTGTAGTAGATTATTGCAAATTACGGGGCCGCCCGGTCCTTATTATGCCACTTGGAATTCCGTATCTTGCAAAATGTAGAGATTACGCAATCTGGAAGGAAAACATGACCCATCTCATGGAACATGCTTAATTGGTAATGTTCAACGGCGCATCGTTGATAGTAGAAAATAGTGTTATGTGCCCACCCTCGATGACGAGCTTTTCGGCATAATATAATAAGCAATGACTAATCAACGGTTATGTGTCATCAGGGGCTTTTCGGGGCTAATATAGAATCCAACCTTTAATAGGGTATTCTTTCCCGTACCAATGAATCAGTTACGTAGGTGCAAAATGGCATTTGCATAAAGAGGCTTTCGTATTGGGCACGGTAGTGTAGTTATACCTTTTGGCCATTGATAGAAGGAAAAGATAGCCATACCTGTCTGGTACGCGAGGAGCAAAACAACTAGTCGTCGTCAAAATACAAAGAATATTCTCTGCACCAACATCTGCGATGCTTTTCTTGATTCCCTCGATATCAGTTCTTAGTTCGTCACCTTCTTGGACATTCTGTATTATAATTGGCTGGAAGCCTAAAAGACAAGACTTTGTTATACAACACACGGGTAACATGGAAGGAAGCATATAGACCATCTAAAGAAATATTGACTAAGGATAATCAGAGTGATGAAACTAATAAGCTTTCACTTAGGCAAAGCCGCGAAAACATTGTTGTATTAATATATAGAGCAATCAATTTCAGGCAGTCGTAATCATTTAAAACTAAATCACGTAAAACTATTGTTACTGAAACAACGAATCCACAAAATGTCTGCCGTAAGACTTTTGAGTTTTTGAAATCAATATAAAGAAGCTACGACAGCAGGCAAGCTGCAGAAAAATCCTAGCAAATTCCGACAGAAGTGGTTCAAATTTAGTGGCAATGCCCCACTTGCCCCTCCACCCGGCACGAGCCGCTACTGAAAATAAAACCATGAGATTTTCAGTGGGGCATAACGCCTTATATCCCTCAAGTATGATTTGTAACATATTCCTGCCACAAATGAAGAGACATGAATTGATAAGTTATATAAATATATATAACAATACAAATATAATATATAGTCATTTCAAATCAGATCTGTAAAGAGTACTAAATTCATATATCATAAATCGCTACAAACTATTAAGGAAATATACTCAATTTGGTTTCGATCGTATTTGCCAATGAATTAAGACCACGAAAAAACCCAATCGAAATAAGAGAACTATATTTATATTAAGAAATTCTGTTTTAGATTGCAACATCTGGTTTAAATTAAAACATTTAGCCTTTTAATCTATCTTCAATAAAATGAGTAACTTGTTTCAAAAGATACTAACTGCCTTTGCCAACGCTGCCAGGCATTTAAACCAACAAATATGCTACTAATAGGAACTGAGGCACATCCATGGATACAGTTGCATGGATACAGTAGGAATACACTCTCGCCCTAAACCTCACTCAAAAATTTTCAACTCTAGAAACAGTTTTACCTGCAGTTAACATAGACTTGAAACAGGACTTCTGGTCAATGCGAGGCCAGATCACAAATTTCGCATTTGGTTTCTCGGCTCGGAATGTTAACAGTGTTAAAACGAGAGCCATTCCTGTTGCTGTTGGTACGACAATACAGTCTGTTGCACTTCGGACCCCTATAAACAATCAAAAACAGGGCAACAATAGAAAGCCGAGCTATTTTTCCAACTGCCTCTTTTCCAGACACTAATCCTATGTTAAAAGATGATGATTGACGGAGTTTCTCAAGTTACATTTAGCATACAATGATGCAAAGGAGCATCGCTTTGCGATCAGTTTATTGGAATAAATTAAAAACTGGGGAAGTGGTAAGGTGGTCGAACAATTGAAAAGACCGGCCGATAATACAGATAAAGGGTACGGTGTCCTACTATTTGATAGATACGACTACCGTATTTGAACCCCCCCCCCCATTATGAGCACATCTACACCCCATCTCCAAGGATTTACCAAGTCCCGATTATTTCAGCGTCTCGTACTTTAAGACTTCAACTACGCTTCTGCTAAATGAATGGTTAGAAGTAAAGCCTAAACCAATTAATCAACCCACTGTTACTCGAAAATCAACAAAGATAATATTTATTTTATCTGCTCTTAGTACACAGTCATCCAATAATTTAAACATTGATCAATAAAGCATCGAAAATGATAGCTTCTATACCAGGCGCAATTTTCACCTTTGCAAAACGGATATGGTTTACATCCTAAATGGAGCTCCTCAAGTTAATATAGAGGCTATACGGGATAACCCTCGGCCGATCTATTTATACGTTCCATAAAAAGCGTGCTTTAACATGTTGAAAAACTACCATCGTTTTGATGCAGGAATTTGGAGCACAACATCACGATCATACAAGACTGTACCTCGGCCCATAGCCTCTTCACATATCTTATTACCTGCCCCTCCTCGATTTCCTTTACCATGAAAACTGAAATGAGTAACATGCTTTCTTTTCTGGACGATCTTTAACTAAAACTGACAAGGAGAATTGAAACTAAGGTTATGTACAGCCTATCAATCCACATTCACTGCCAAGTATCCAAGTCACGTTGATCAATATCAAAAGATTTCTACGACCATGCTTGAGAAGGTTTATCACAGGCCATCGAATTAGAGAAAGGTTATGAATATGCATATTTCAGAGAGGTATTTGATCAAAATTTGTAGTAAGACTTTTTTAGATTGAAGGGTAATTGACCAACACCAATTAGCTTCACCACAAATGCACCCACCGAAAACATAGTCAGGATAACTTATAAATGCGTCTTGCTCTATTTTAATCTAATCAACTTTACTTTATTACGATTATTACTTCGTGTACAAATTGGTTTTGATCAATGGTGCAAAATAATTGCGGGACTTTTCCTTTTCCTGTGTTTTAAAACATATTCACCCCCCATAACTCACTATCGTGACAAAGAGTATGAAAGAAAGACTGCTTCCCAGACAATAGGTAACCTGGCTTCCATACGTCGGGCATACTTAATGCTACAAATTGGTGCGGAAATGTTCTAGTGGGGCCGCTACAGTGTACGTCTTATAGCGATATAGGGTTCTGGGTAGTTCCTCTTGAACCACAAGTATTCAGACGTTACAATTTTGTTGCCCTAGGAAACAGGTAAAACAAACATGTAAAACAAATAGGAAGCTCATTACAAGTCTTTTGAAGCCAGTTTTGAACACTTCTTAAATTAAATATTCTAACGCTTCTCGACTCAGTTGATGCCATTGATAGTAGATGTTTATCATGTCTTGAGTCGTAGTCTTTTTCCCAGCTACGTTTCGAGAGATACTTCTCCCATCTTCAGGTTGCTGGTTTCTGAACGCCTTCGCTGCTATATGCTGTCTGGTTGCGGACTTGGTTGAGAAGTGGCGCGATGTTGATTTTGTGTTTGTTTTGTTTTCTCTGTTAGTGCTGGTAGCCATTTGTGTGGTAGGTTGTAGGATATATCATTGATGCGGTGTTGGTGTTGTAGGGAATGAATGGTTTCTTTGATTTTCCTAGTCGTAGTGTTAACTTCTCTGTCTAGGACCTCGCTGTTTCCCCTATGAAAGAGCCGTCGAAAGAGGAGAAGTAAAGAGTCACGAGATTGCAGAACACTGCTGGGAAAATGACGACGCCTTTGATTGGGGAAACAGCGAGATCCTAGACAGAGAAGTTAACACTACTATTATTATATTTAAACATGTGTGTCGTTTCTCTTTTGTTTATTATCAGAATATTGCTACAAAGTCCATTTGTAAATATTATCATTAGCATTATCATTATTATTATTGTTGTTGTTATTGTCAATTTTTGTTATTGTAGTTTTTATGCTTGTTCTTTGTTGTTTGTTTAAGTTTGTTTTGGTTCCTATTAGTTTCTTCTATAAATTTTTTCCTTTCTGTTTTCGTTGGGATTTTATGTTTTAGAGGGGGGCTATTTTTAAAATTTATAAACTGTCCCTACTGTCCTATGTATCATGCCCATGTACAATGAATTCATAATGCTGTACCCAAATTTTCAATATTTATAAAAAGGTTGATGTAATATGTCTTTTGATACCATTTTGACTGAAAGAGGAAAAAGTTCATGTAACGAGCATGCAGCGGCTTAATTACGGCATAAAAATGATTAAGCTTTTCCCGTCCTCGGGAAACCATTCGTACTTATACAAAAAAAGGCTTCGTCTTGAAAATGGAAAAGACAAGGACACAAAAAGGGGAAGTTTAGAGGGCAGTACGTTTGCCATGTGAAACTAGAGCTGCATGAAACATGAATCAATCAAGGTTAAATTTCAAATATTTTCCCTCAAACTGCCAACAAATCCTCCTTCCAACTTCACATCTAAGCCAGGACCTCTCTAAGCCCTGTCTAAGTTTTGTAACCTTTTCTAGTTCTCCAATAAATTCGGTCCCCAAATACTGAGATGTAGTCCGAAATTTCAACTTTTTGGAGCTCTTTACAATATTGAATTATAATATCTCAAAACTTTTCTAAAAAAGAAAATTAAAAAAAAGAAAATATAGAAATAAAGAAAATTCTAATTTCGATTGAATCAACAAGCAATACACATTTTCTTCCAAGGAAGAGTCCTGACTGAGAAGAATCCTGACTCCCTTAACTTTAGTTTCATTTATTGAATCCCTCGTGATGAGAAAACAAACCTTGTCTAATGTTAGTTCTTACTTGCCCACTCCAGATTTTGCAGAACTGATCCCTTACCTCGCAAAAAACGTTAAAAAGCACTTCGTAAACTGTAATGAACATGCTGACATTCTTCAGTCTTCAATTGCTTTAACTTTTAGCATCAATTCTGAATCCATAGGCTACGAATTAGTTTAGTAGTCACGAAGTCATATGCTATAAGATAACCTTTGTGTTATAAAGCCGACAATGTGTGAAGTCATTCTAAGGTATAGAAGGCATTCCAAAATCTCTGCCTTTCTGTTATTTACTCATAGCATTCAAATGCGGTACGAAACAAAAAACTGTTTTAACCTGCAAATAAACACCTGCTGACAACGTGTCATCGTGCCCGGGTCTCGTTATACTTATATAATTTTTGACTATGATAACAACAGGCCATAATGGGCTAATGAATATTGGCTACCAAGTACACGGGTTTTTTTATAAGAATCACGAGGATCAAATTCGTTAAAATTTAAGAATATTTAAGAATCAAAAATTTCAAACCGCCTTATAATCTAATGTACATGACCGTGGCAAATATCAGACGTTCTTTTGTTGATATTTTACGTGCTTTTAAACCACACTTTCGAAGGTTAAAATCATTCGAACATTTGGTGGGAAATCGAATGCCGAACTTTCGAATGTTTTGTTTTAACGAGAAAATACAAAATATGACAAATGACTGAATAAAAGTATCGTGAAATTGAACACTGAAAAAATACAAGATTTTAAACTTTTAAGCAAGTATTCTTCTGCTCCGCTCCATAAAACACAATTTCTTTTTAAGAGAAAGTTAAGAATTACATAAGAATATTTAATGGTCATTTTGTGAAGAATCATTAAGAAATATAACGGCATATTTATTTAATTCTTATTAAAGAAACACTGTATCGTATGAGGTACATACACTGATCTCTAAAAAACACTGGATCGAGCATCTTCCGTCTCAAAGTGAGGTCAGTCGTTCGACGCCATTTCAGTCC
>JAAAKL020012677.1:0-12901 GCA_010016065.2 Carybdea cf. marsupialis auct. non (Linnaeus, 1758)
AAATTTTTTAGAGTTTTTGTTACTATTGAGCCGGATCGCTCCTTACTACAGTTCGTTACCACGAACTGTTTGATAGTTGAAAGATCCAATGACTATGCTTTATTGAATTCCCCAAGAGTGATTGCATCGAACCAATGGTCCTAGGAGATCGAGAGAGAGCTCATTTTAACGTAAATCGAAAGTTCTAGTGCCCTTTTTAAGTGAACAAAAGATTGAAGAGTAACTAGCCCCCTCCCATGCCCATTTTCTCCCCGAAGACATCCGATAAAAATTTTAAGGTAACCGTGTGATTCTATAAAGTTGAAAGGTTAATAACTGTGACTTTTGTTACAACATGATCCTCCATAGTCCCTGGGGAGGGCTGTAAGTTACGCAATTTGCACTTATTGTTCACATATGGTATTTGTTGTTAGGAAATATACGGAAATTTATTACGGGGGAGGGGGTATTATCTGCGGATGATGAAGAAGACTTAGAGAAAAGTTTCAGCCAGGATTGGTTATCTTAATGTCAATCCCAGCCTATTGACATTGTTTATCATGTAAGGTTACATGATGTGTTGTAAATTGTCATCACGAAACATATCAAATCAATCATGCAACAGACTCACCAAGTAGGAGAACATTGGAGGTGATTACTAATACCATGACAATGAATGTAAAGCTAATCCATATTAAATTTTACAATGATCCAGTATACAACTTCTTTATAAAACAATTCAGTAAAACACGACTATCTTTGTGAGTACTCATACAACAACTGGCAAATTACTATCTATGGGAGCACTGAAAAGCTACTCTGGGAATGTAAACACAAAGCATGATACCATAGTATCCAATCTGACTGTGTGTTACTTATTACTCTGACATGCTAAATCCGGTTTAATCATCATTCAATTCAGGGGATTGACATTAACAGGTGCTATAATTATACAAAGGTGTCATCATAGATTTTTTATGATGATGGCCTGTCCTCAGTGAATCAATATTTATTTATATATTAGAATTTCAATATTAGGACATGGTATATTTATTTCTCTTTGTAGTAGGAATGTTTTCATATAGATAAGAATTTATTATTTAAAGCACCCTCTTCACTAAATCTTGTAAAGTGAGCCAAAGAGAAGAAGGAATACACTTTCCAAGAGCAGAGCAAACCTAGTTGTTTTATGTGTATATTTATATATAAATATGTATGCTGGAGTACTTATAAATGTGAAATGGCACTGAATAAGCTAACAGCAAAATGAAAAATAAGGTTGCTGGTTGGTGGTGATAATTCGGGATTGACTTCCCAGATTGTCAACTTTACTATTGCACGATTCAGTGCAATGGTAAAGTCTTCGTTTTCAGTGTGGGAGATCCGGAGTTTGAACCCTGCCATCACTGAAAGCACTTCATGTTTATTGAGTTCTATACTCTGTTGTTCATGACTGCTTGTGTGTCTACCTGAGTAATTTTATATATGAAATGGCACTGATGAAGCTAACAGTGAAACAAAAATTAGTTTGTTGTTGGTGGTGAAAATACGGGATCAACTACCTGGATTGTCGACTTTACTATTGCACTATTTAGTGCAATGGTTAAGTCTTTGTTTTTGGTGTGGGAGATCCTGATGAAGCTAACAGTGAAATAAAAAATTAGTTTGTTGTTGGTGGTGAGAATACAGGATCGACTTCCTGGATTGTCGACTTTACTATTGCACTATTTATTGCACTTCGTGCTTAGTGAGTTCTGTATAAATAGATAAATATATATATATATATGACATGGATTAAACTTAAGAGATAATACATGTGTTGATAATGGTACTTAGTATTGGAAGCATTAAGAAAATCAAGACTTCCACTTGTCTACAAGCTTTAAAGTGATCCTTTAGTGGCTTCTGTATTCTTGATACAGAAACATGAATTTTTATATTCATTTACAATTTTAGCTCCAAGGTCGGCCATTAAGCCATTGCCAGTTATTCAGGCAGGTCATGGTCTTCGTCTGAAGGCTCTTGTTGACCACATTGATAATGGCGTCAAGAGGGTTGCTGGGGAAGAATGGCAGTTAAAAGGACCTCTGACATATTTACCAAGGCCAGAAGCTGTAAGTAAATTAGCATGTTAACAAAATTGTGGTATGGCAACAGTCTCTTTGAAAATCTTCACAGGTTTAAAACATGTTTTACTAGTGCTTAAAAGAACAAAGGTATTGGTAGCTAAGAGGAAAAGAATATATTTGGAGATAGATAGATATAGATTGATGCAGATATGTAGATTGTACTTAAAAGATATATTTATAAATGTAATCTGAAATACATCAGAAGATATTTGCTATTTAATTTAGTTTACATGACATGTTGACATGATTTAGGTAAACACTAAATGTACGATTTGTATAGAGTTTGAACTGTTAACATGTGTGATAGTAATTGTGTATGGAAGAATGTCTCTCTCTCTCTATATATATATACATGTAATATATAAATATTACTTTATTTTACGTCACATTTTGCAAATTTAATTTTATTCTTCTTGAATAGGAGATTACTGGGAATGTAAGCCCTTATATTATACAGTATGGAAATGCACTTGTTGTCATGGCAACTCAAGATTTGGTAGATAAGTCTGGAAGGTAAAACTACTTGATTCTTTGACGGTCAATGTGATGCTTATACTCGATTATAATTATCAATGTCTTTACATGCAGTATTGTAATTTGTGGAGACAGACTACGGTTAAATGTGACAGTTTGGTGTTTGGCAAACAACTATCACCTGCAAACTCATGTATTATTTACAACGCTTTCTGAAACGCCTAGGGTTTTCTGACAAATGTTTATCGTAAAAATTGCTTCTTAGTCATAATCCAGACAAAATCAAGTCCTGTATCTCAATAGTGCCACATCGTCGTGAACTGACATATTTACAGACCACTAATACAATGACAGGGATTAAGGAGAAAGAACCTGACTTTGTAGTACCTACTTAAGCACTAGAGGAATACTTGAAGTGGAACTGAGTAGAAATGCGTTAAAGCTGACACAGAGAAGGGCCCTGCCCACACGTGTCCGGTGATTTTTATATACGGAGATTTTTCTCCTTAATAGAAGAAATTTGCATCCACATGTGTCGTATTCACATTGTATTTGCTGATCCAGACGTATACGCTAATAGAATTGGAAAGCGCGTACATTTTGTACAGAGCATGCACGAACTTCCGTATTCAGAAAGAAGCCACGAAAAACAAAGTTCTTTGTACGAGGTGTTGTGTTTCCTCATTTACTGCCAAATCGAACTGTTAACGTACACTGTCGCATCACACCATGCCATCGCAATATGTCTGTCCTCAGTTCCAGTTCAACTACATCGAAGGGAAAAAGTCGATCATTCTGGAGAGCGTATACAAAAACCTCCGTATTTAGTGAACTAATACGCGGTATACGTGTGGAAGGAATATAGTAAAAGCGGGGTTTTTTGGGAAACTAGATAATTGCTCTGTGCAGGGCTATATGGCTGTAGATGTTTTTGAGAGCATATCTAAACCCTGGTGTACTTATGATCAGTTGATCAATGTCATTTGGGTTGTTTTCCGCGTGCGGCCGACTCAGAGGGTTTAGACTGATTCCTATGTAGGTAGGACTTTGAGTATAGTGTAGAACATTTCATATGTGCGAAAGCCCCTCATGAACTGTCCACTGGATCGTCGTGGCCTAGGAGGTCACGGAAACATTTCTAAAACATTCTTTGTAGTGAAAATCATCCTAAAATCACGCTGGAACAAGGGACTGCTGTAGAGCTTAATTTCCGTTTTTCTAGGAACAATCAGTTTTGCCTGGTATGAATCTCCTGCGAAAAATTATTTAAAAACTTTTTTCCTTTGGTGACCTTCAAGAGTACATTCAACTAAAGTCGTACTAGCCACAACAATTGCATGAAATATTCCAGGGAAAATGCTATCGTTAGTAAAATTGTTCATAACCTGTTACTGGTTTATATTGTCTTTTTCATCCCCTTGACGTAGGAAACGAGTGACTGGTGAAAAGTGGCTAATTAAAGAACCTGGTGCTTACTTGTTAGACATCTATGAGGAGGTGAGGATTTAACTTATAGTAATGAAACAAAGTAATATCCAAATGGCATACAGGTACTCATTCAATCTTTCAGACAGTCACTCGCTCTCTCTCTCACTCACTCACTCACTCACTCACTCACTCACTCACTCACTCACACTCCCTCACTCACTCATTCACTCACTCATTCACTCACTCATTCACTCACTCATTCACTCACTCACTCACTCACTTCATCTCTTACTCTCTCACTCACACATTCACTCACTAACTCTCACTGACTCAGTTACTGACTCGCTCACTGACGCACTCACTGACTAAATCTCTGACCCACTCTCTGTCTCACTCACTGACTCACTCGCTCATTTTGTTTGACCATGTCAGAATTCCCTTCAGGGAATGACGGTTTCATGGTGTTTTTGGATTTAGTTCGTAGGTTTGGAAAAAGGCTACACACTGACTGAAGAGTCGGCACTGCAAATGAAGGCAATCGACCACTGCGTAGATGATTTAGGGAAGAAGAGGTAATGACCACTTCCTATATTTATCACAAAGTTCAATCACATTAGTGTTTACAATGTAAGTGTATTTTTAAATAATTCCACATTGTAGCAATCTGCACTGTAGATGGAGGGAAAATCCGTAGGAAAATACGAAGTTCTCTCGGTAAGAAAAATAGACATTCATTGTGTTAGAGGAAATTATGAATGGATGTTGGAATTAGGTATACGCACTAATTGTGAATGTCTGAGGAAGATTTCGCCAAGGATATCTCTTTGCTTTAGCTGAAAACTCGGAATTAGTACCACTGTTTATTGCAAACGTTTAAATATACCAAGTTTGAAGGGATACTAGAGAAAAGTGAAAATGTCACCACCGGTATTCGAACCCGGGACCCACGCATTCACGGCATGCCGCTCGAGCAACTGAGCTATGATGACCCGGTGATAGCATAATTCACTTTTCTCTAGCCGCTAAAATTCCTGATGCTCCACCGGTGAACATCGCATCCTGCTCTACCCAATTTTGGAGACCAGCCTCTCCCTGCCATGTGACTTGAACATGGAATATACCACGCGCTTTGCTGTCTTACACACACTAGGAAAGGTGTTAGTTGACAAACCCTCGAATTTTGCTACATTTTGAGAAATAGTATTTGACAAGAAAATGACGCGTTCGGAAATGTTTTGTATTATCCACCTACGAAGAGTTGCTCTCAGTCTTTGGATAAATTGGAAAATCAAACAACACTGGTTGGTTGAAGAAAAGACATCGCGAAAATGTTCAACTCAAATAACTTTATAGTCAGTGGCTAGTGTAAAATTTAGAGCCAATCTAAAAGAGAACTTGTGTAATGATAAATGTGAGTGAGGACAGAGTATCTCAGCTTCAACCAACTCTGATGTCAACTAACACCTAATCGCTATTCGTATGCGGTAGAGACTGATATTTAGATGGACAAGGGAGGCTCTTTGTCTCCTCTAGGAATAGAAAATAATACGTCAAAAAGAAAAGTATACTTCATTCAACGTTTCTTTTATAACCGACTTCTTCAGGTCTTTTGGAAAAAATTGACCTGAAGAAGTCAGTTATAGAAGAAACGTTGTCTAAAACATAGTTTCCTTTTTGGCGTATTATTCCTTGTTGCTTGTCGGTTTATTAATCACCTAATCAAAAGTAATCAGCTAAGAATGCTGGAAGATATGATGATAATTGTTTTGTGACACCTTCCAATGCTACAAACTCCAGTGGATGACTAGAAATCTGACTATTTGAATATAGGAGGATCTGCGTAATATTTCTTATGCGCTCTCCTAAGTAGCAAAGTCTGTGTTGCTGTATGAGGGCTGTCCATATTAGTGAAAGCAGTTCTGCAGACCCTATGTGAAATGTGTGTATGATTTATGTAATTGGAGCAGCAAGATGTGAGAGGGGACTACATAAACAGACGCAATCCAAGGGCGGGCAAAAGTGCCTGAACATGGGGAAGGTAAATGGGAAAAGTTGTGCTTAGTTTGGCCCATGATAGTCATGGTAAATGGATGGGGCAAGTCTACACTTGATTGTGAACTTTTCACTTTAAAGTTTATAATAAACAGGAGGTAAATGGATGGGGCAAGTCTACACTTGTTTGTGAACTTTTCACTGTAAAGTTTATAATAAACAGGAGGTAAATGGATGGGGCAAGTCTACACTTGATTGTGAACTTTGCTCTGTAAAGTTTATAATAAACAGGAGGTGTAAACTGCCGGGGGAGGGGTCAAAGATTTCCTAAAATGCAATAAATAGGTTGCTCGAACCATGTAAGACAATGGAACCCCGTAATACGAGAAATGAAACAAAAGTGTAAACTTGTCTAACAATTTGGAAAAAACCCTTAAAATGTTGACTCTTCTTTTCTATATAGTCAGGAACATGAGTATAGTCTTTGTAGATATGTTTGATAGTGTTGCTGCTTCTTGATGAGGGAGAAGTCCAGTTGACGCTTTTTCCCTTTACACTATCTAAACAAATCTCATTATTGGCGACTTCAAATTCGATGCAATATCAAGAAAAAGGGTTAGTTTTATGCGATAATATTTTAGTGCCTTCTAAAGCATTTATTGTCTTCAGTGACAGAGAGTAGATAGTGTTAATCATTAATAAAGGGGATGGTGATGAGGTGCGAGGTGTGGAAGAAATACAAATATCATTGAAAGGGTAAGCCTTGTTAGTATTGTAAGATTCGCTGCCAAATTCCACCATCGAGCCGATATTTCCCTAACGCGGAACATTTTTTGAACAGATTCGGTGAGACATCGATAGATCGATCTTCCTGTTTGAAAAAAAAAGTTTCCCAGATAAGGAAATTAGGTGATGAAAGGTTGCTTCATTGATACAGGTGTACTCACTTGCGTAAAGGCAGTATGTTTGCCGCTTAATTTTTCATCTCTTTCCTTCCTTTGTGAGCGGACACATTGATACTTTCTAATTTACCTGATATTGTTTATAGGAGTGCTGGTGAAGAATGGCTAGTCACGTGGGAGGATACTTCGCATTACATTCCTGGAGTATTGGAGGTATTCAACAACGTATAGTTCTTCACTTCATAGTTTAAAGTTTACAAAATATGTGACCTCGTAATCGAAATCCTCAGAGGCATGGGTCTACGATCTCGTCGAAGACTCCTGTCCGTATTAATAAGAATATCACTCTAGAATATGTGTATCTCTAGATATAACAATCAAAATGACAGGAAGTGAAGAATGTTTAAATAGGCCCCAGAGATAGGAATTTTTCAATTATGTTTGGCTTGCTGTAGGGTGCTATAGTCACATCAACCTCATGACGCAGTATAAGTTTACCATTAAACTCTAAAATTGCTAGATGCACCCGGTTGTTGTTGTTGGTATGAAGATTCGTAGGTAAAAAGAAAATATTCAGAGCTATTTCTTGTTGCGTCGGATGCGGAAGTGTCGACCTGAGAGGCAGTAATAACAACATTATATGCTCTTTCACCTTCTGGAATATCATGGTAAAAAAACTCTGAATTAAGGATATATTTTTCGGCCCCATGACGGTTTTTTGTAATAAATTGGCTTATTTATAGTCCAGAATAGACTTGTACTTGTAATATGCTTTCACACTATGCAATTATGAGGATCTTAACATTTTCAAATCTATGTATTTGATAGCATGTTTTCTAATGATTTTTGGTCAATTCATTACCAAACATCAAGCTTCCTCTCCGTAATAAGAGGGAAGAAATTAAATGGCAGACTTTATATTTGAGACGATTTGGGATTGCATCCTTACGATTAAAAGGGGTCGTGGCTATTTCTCTAAATTGTGCTAAAAACAAAAAGCTTCTAGTGTCTGTTCCTCGCCTTTAAACAGAGGTGCGAAATGACTGTCACAAAGAATTACCTTTGTTAGCAACGTGACACACAGTGGGAGGACCCAGCCCAAAAAGCTATCTAACGTTTATTACGAAGCCTTAAACTCCTAAAGACCGTTAGGTTTAAACAGTTGTAACCCTGCGTTGCCAAAAGTTTCCTTTCTCGCAACCAATATTTCTGTCACCCCTGTATCATTGAGTATAAACTGACAGTTTTTCATGCCATATGTATTTGTATTTATCTATCTATCTGTATTTGTATTTGTAGGAGGTTGTAAGGCACGTCTTACTTACTGTTCTCAATGGTCACGAATACTGTGTTGTGTTGGCACCGGTTGATGAGAACGGAAAGCCACAACTTGGCAAAAAGGAGTTGCGAAGAGGAATAACTAGCTTCTTTCTAAAGCCAGGTAAGATGTACCAAGGTAATTTCTACACCCTGCAATTGACAGGCATCTGTGAATGTGCACAGAAGGGATGAGTTGGATACTTGGCTCTCAGGGTCTGCTGGGAAGATGGAATTATGTTAAACGAAATTGGTCTTCAGACGTCTTCATCAGTTTGAATGGTTCGTCGAAAAGGAAGCGTTATTGCGTTGCCAGACGTTTAAAGATGAAATTATTATTTGCGTGAATGGAATGCAACAATGGAACAGCTTAGGATAAGATAATTTAACCTTGAATAAAAGAAGCAAGAACAGTGACTAGTTTTTTAATATCAATCACTATGGTTATAGGAAGTGATCTTTCTGAACTTGGCTTTTTAAATGGAACATACATGATTTCGTATTATTTAGCTTTATACATTTTTGAGTGATGAAATTAAACATTATTATATTTTTTATCATAGTAAGCATTAGAATATACGTCATCGGTGTTACGTAATGGTATCTTGAGCAAACAAGTTCTTCAACAGCTATTAGGATTTTTGAGTGCACGGGTTGGTTTTTTCGAAGTTGACTTTTGGGTCGATTTTCATGAAATGGAAGAAAATGAAATGAAAGAAATGTTCTTTGATGGGTTAAGCAAGTCTTTCCTCTACAACTTCTTTAATGTCATAAACTTGCCACTGTTTTATTAACACGCAATTGATTGCATTTTCATTTGAATGTGTAAAATCGGAACCCCTTCGGATTTCACTAATGTTACCATAAATCGGCATAGTCGATAAAAAAGTCATTTTTAGTCTTCAATGGACTCACATCTACTGTATTATCCCTTATTGCGACTAAAGTAGAGTTGTCCTTTGCCTCGTTTACATTCCAAAATCTGCATAAATGTCAGAGAACCGATTTTGGTTGCTGATATATGGGATGAGCGTACATACTTTGTGCAAAGTGGAGCTACAATATAGTATTGACTAAGTTACAGCGTTGCTGATTCTAAACTTGATAAAGAAGGATACTTATTGCATACCTATAACTTAATGGCTCCTCTTTGTTGATTACCTTCACATTCAAATGGCATTACATTAAAGACAGCAAGTTTACTGCAAACTGCGCAGCGTCTGAGAATGAACATGAAAGCAAATTCTTTGCCCATAACAGCGTAAATCTACAAATGTCCAAGTGGATTACTGACCTGTGGCAATGAACGAAAAAGACGTTACTGTTAGATTTTTTTATCATGTTAGTCTCACTAAGGCAATATTTCTTTAAATGGAATGTAGACCATTTTTAATTCATAAATATTCCTTTTTATTCGTAGAATAAGTTTCTTTTTTTAAGTGTAGTTACTATGGTGTGAGCCTTATTACCCGAGTCGCTAATTCGTATAAATGCGGCAAGTTCACATTATGCATAGAGCTTAACATTATAATAGAACTGTACCTTATTAAGAATACCCTTGACGGACCTATTTTTTCGTAGGAGAACGTCTGGAGCGTGGTATTGAGAATTCCTACATTCTTGAAGAAGATGAGGCGTTGGTACTTTCTGCAAGGGAAGCCTTTGAAGACACGTTCAATCCAAAAGGTGCAGTTCTATACAAGAGACTTAATTCTACCATATTTAGTTTTAATCATGAATCAAATACAATGTCATTATTAGGATATGATCGGTGTCGATAGGTTATGGATATGCACATGCTTCAACTTGATAAGCCTTTTCAGAAACTATTAAGAAATCAGTCACGTTTCTCCGTTAAGCTTGTCCACCATATTAAACTCCCTTGGTGCCTTGTTTACATTCAGTTTCTTACCAGGATTTTGAAGTAAAGATATATGAATTTTGAGTGTCGAGACTCCTTTTTCCAGACCCTTACTGTCACACACCTTTTATCAGCTGTTATATAATGTCTTATTTGCTGTTGCGATGGCATCTTAATAGAAAGGTCAATGTTATGATTTATTTACATTGGTTGCTTATGGCTCTGTTACGTCCGCCCATGTCTTCCATTTTTTTCTCAATTCTGTTTTCTGTGTTAGAAAATCGGCGATGGAGTCCAAGATGTCAGAGGTGCTAATGAGGTGTTTTATTTTCATCTTCCTGTCATTGCACATTTAGATAAAGTGTGTAAGACGCCGAGGGCGTTGGGGGTGGGACATGTTGTAGTTGCCATGTAGAGTAAGTATGGTAAAAGATTGCTGAGTATTTGTAGGAGTTGTGAAAAGGCTCTGAAGTCTAAGAATGACTTAAAAGTTTGCAACATGTTTCTGCTTGTGCCCTATGAGATATCTAAAGTTGATTTATTACGTATATTTAAGGTTTGTTTATGATTCAATGCTTATGTATATCAAATCCAGCTCCAATCAAGAGGAAGCCTGGTGACAAGTGGATGATTAAGGGTCCCATAGAATATGTTCCACCCGTGGAAGTTAAAGTGAAGGACAGAAGGTACGTTGATAAATAATGTTGACACAAATAAAGACGTCATGGTATACTGCGTCCGTTTCTGCTCATGGACCATGGTGATGTGCCATAGCGAACCCTAGTGATAAGCATTATTGATTAGCGATTCCTTCAGACAATTGAAGAAGTGGTGCCATTTTTATGAGTATCAAGTAATAGTTATGTAAATAAACCAGTTCAGTACCAGACCAGCTGAGTTTTATTTCCATACATTATAATTTTATAGTCTTTACACTCCATTACATTCATTACAACGTTACATCATTTTGTGACTCGTTGTTACCTGAAAGACTTCGAAGGTGTAGAACTTTAAGTCACACGCACATCTCAAGCGGCTATGTTACCCTTTATGCTAGAAGGGCCCGCAATCACACGTTGTTGGACTGCTTTTCTACAGCATACCTTTTGTACTAGATAGGCCCTCAGTTAGACGGTACTAGAGAATTTTTGCTACCACATGCCTTTTATACCAGATCAGTCCGTAGTTACATGTTATTGGGTAGGTTTTGCCCACAGTTGTATATTACCGGATGACCATTGTTACCGTATACCTTGTATGCTTGATAGACCGTCAGTTTCACGGTACTTCGGTTCTCATATACATTTTATACTAGATGGCCGCACAGTTACACATCATTGGGTTTTCTTTTGTGATACCTTGTGTATTAAATAGCCGTCAGCAACACGGTTTTGGATACCTTTTGTTACCAGCTACCTTATGCTAGATAGACCCCCAATGACACGGTGCTGGGAAGCTTTTGTTACCAGACTCCGTTGCTGATATACAATACCCAAGAAATTTGCTTTGTCGAAGCATGTCCCTGTAATCTCATTCTGTAAGGGAGTTAAGAGGAGGAAAGGGTACTAGGATAGTCATGAGTAACCATTGATGCGGTTCTCAAAGTGCATAAAAGGAGCAATTTGGGTACTATGTAAGTCACGGCTGTGTATCGCATAGCATGGGTAATAGAAAGGTCTATTGGGTATTAAAGTAGAGACCTGATGCCTGTTATTCGATTCATGTTCTTAAGAATCCCGCGTTCTGTAGAGTCTGTACTGTTCTCTAGGGCATTGGCAAATTCTATACTACGATGATAAGGGAGACAGAAGTTGCCGCCACAGTTCTCCACTTTCGTTACTTACTTGTGCTAGTGATGACTAAGATCGTTTTGAACACATTGCTCAGGAATGCGGTGGGAAAGTATGACGTCACGATTTTGAAAATTTTTGAATTATGGCAAAAATACTCCATTTTCACGTGGCCAAAATTTAGAGTGATGCCCTTTCCCAACACCAATATATCAGCTTCAAAAGTTTTAAATCTCTCTAACAAAACCCTATCGTTTAATGCTGGTTCCTAACTTAAGGAACCAAGGAATATCAACAGAGTTTTGACCAGAGATTTTTGAAATTCAAATGCTTCTAAATTAAGTACTATGATTACTACAGGTCTGGTATTTTGGGAAACAGCCTATTCCAGGGTTGCCTTTAGATATCTGGGGTCAAATATTACTATTTCCAAAACTTTTGATTTGTGACGTCATCACTTTTCCACCGCATTGTAGCACTCATATTATCATATGATGTTTCAGGAAAGTTGGGTAAGGAGTGGTATTTTATGGTAAGTGGCCATATTGTGGGTGTAATCCAATTCAAGATAATTGAATTTTCAAATTCAGTACTAAGATGTTTTCGTTATTTCGTGCAGTTTTATAATTGAATTTATGAAGGAAAGAATTCTGTTTTTAGTAAGGACGGTATTAAATTGCTAAAACAACTATTGTTACCTTCATGCAATAGCATTTCGGTGATGTTCAGTTCCGCAAATGTAAAATATGATTATTATGGCTAAGATTTATTTGTTTGTTTATTTATTTGTTTATCTATTTTTTTGTTCGTTTATTTATTTGTTTCACATTTTCTAGGAGAGCGATTCCCCTGGCAGAGAACGAGGGCATTTATGTTCAGGATACGTCTACAGGAAAGGTAAATAGTACTTAATACCTTCGATTTTTCATTACATCTCACCCTCCCCCCCCCCCCCCCCCTTCCTCTTTTTTTTTTTTTTCTTTCTCTCTCTTTTCCTTCTTCCCTTCTTTTTCTCTCGGTTGCTGTTGT